>RXON01003031.1:0-48253 GCA_009667805.1 Leptobrachium leishanense
CATAATGCCACTCCTGAAGAGCCGAAGTCTGGCGAAGCACACATCGGGTGCGTTTAGTTGGGGACCATGTTTTAGATATCTATATACATATTAGCATCAGTTAGCTCCGGGATATATACTCCATTTATTGGAGACTACTGCTACTTTCTGCATTTGTTTTTACATGATCTCATTGTTTGGATATACATATAAAAGGAGTCCTGTATTCAACTCTGATGTTGAATTGTGAATACCATTAATGTGGTCATCTAATTTATGTTATTTAAAAATATTTTTTTAGGTCTGGTCAGCATTCCCAGGAAGATATACATGGAGGTGTAATAAGTAATCTCTTTTCAAGAGAACTGGGGCATGTTGCAATGAACTAGAGGATATTAACCACGTTTTCAGCAATCCCTAGAACAGGGGTCAGCAACCTTGGCTGTTTTGGAACTACATTTCCAATGATGCTCAGCTGCTAATTAGTTTTTCTTAGCCTCGTGGGAAATGTAGTTCCAAATATTTGGAGACCCAAGGTTACTAACTCCTGTCCTAGAATATGTATGTAGATACATGTGGTGTAATAAGAAATCTTTTTTTGTCAGAGAATTAGATCATGCTGTAATGAAATACATTTGTAAATAATTGATTTATTTAACCACATTTAAAATTATCTATCTTGTTTTTCATTTTATTATTTTTATTTGTTGTACTTTTTGACTTGCGAATAGGATTATGGTATGTATTTTATTAGGGTTACTAAAAGATAAGTTTTATATATCTGCAGTGGCGACTCTAGGAATAATATATAGGGGGGCACATAAGATACCACAGTCAAAACTGGGGGGCACTAATAATTTTCGCCACTAAATCATAGCACTGAAAAAACCTAAATAAGTATATATAAATACATTTCCATAATCCAATAGTAATGTTATGCAATGATACCTTTTTGTTTTACTAACCCAGGACTTGACAAATCCAGGGGCCTGGTAGCCACTGGCTCTTAGAATTTAACTCCTGGCTCCCAAATATCCAATTTATTTTACACCAACCTAAAAGCAGTCTTTGCCTGGCAGTTAAACATCTAGGGCTACATTACGATCTATGTGCTAACGTTAACGCTCACCTGCTTGAGCATTAACGTTCGCTGCGGTGTCTACCGCATATTACCATCCAAACATGTTAAGTAACCCGTTTGCGTTTGGTACCTTGTGCTTTTCAGCGCAAGGTTACTGTACTTTGCTCTCCATATACTTAACATGGGAAGCGCAAAGTGTTAATCAGCGTTTGTAATCCTAAAGCTGATTAACGTCCGGCTCTGGTTAGTGGAAAGTTAACCAGAGCCAGGACTTGGTGTTAACGGATTCCGCTTCTGCAGAATCCGTTAACACCATCCATAAAAATAAAAACAATTAGATACTCACCTCCTGTCCCGTGGCGAGGACTGCGGCTCCAACCGCCTCCTCCGTCCGGAGGGAGCAGGGAGAGACTGGGGGGAAAAGTTCCTCAGTCTCCCCCTGCGTATCACTACGCCGACCGGCCGGATCTCCCGAGGCGAGATCCGGGTCATGTGACCACCGGCGTCTGGCTCAATGGAGTCCTACGGACTCCATGGAGTGGATGCTCGCGGCTGCACTTAGCGCTGCCGTGAGCATCCAGGGGCTACAAATGCAGGCAGCATTTTTTGCGCCTGCATTGCAATCCCTCGTTAAAACGGGGGCGGTAGGGGGAAAACTGAGAGCACAGTTTTTTCTCCCTACCGCCCCCATTTTAATGCTGGTATTGTAATGTAGTCCCTAGTTGGCTTCAAAGATTTTTTTCCTGTCTCCTACATTTAATGTAAATATCTCCAGCCCTGGTGTATATATTTCTATATGAGGACTGTTGTGTGTCAGTGTGTGTCTGTTTTTCCAGTGAGTAAAACGGTGTCTGGCCATACATTTCAATACTATCATAAATTGGACAGTCTTTCAGCAAAAACTCTTTTGGAAAGCGTCTCATGACATTAAATAAAGGTATCGGTGACAACCTGGCAAAAAGATTATTGGTACTCATGCTAAAAAAAAAAAAATGGTATTGTGCATCTTTAGTTGTTGAAAGTAAAGCTTAGTTAGTCTGAAGCAAGAACTATCTTCTAACTTTTGTAGCTGGCTCCTAGATTCAAAGCAAATTTGTCAAGCCCTGTACTAACCTGATACATAAATTCAATATTTGATTCACTGCAATTCGGCGGTTTTTGACAAAGTCCAATAACTGCTTCGACTTACGGTGACCAATTGCTAAATAGGGAATTCACCATATTTTCGGCTAAATCGATCCCCCCCCGAATTCTGACCAAAAATAAGGATCTAAATATGAAGAGACCCTTTAGATTCCATAATAACCCCTAAAATGCCATAAAACCAGGGAAATTAAATAAAAATAATAAACAGTGTGGCATGTAGCCTACCCATTTAGGGATGAGCTGTTCGGTACGGTCTGTTCGGAGTCCGCATCGAACATCGGCCTTCGGCTGTTCGCCGAACTTCGAACATTTCCGCGTGTTCGGTTCGAGTTCGCCCACAATGCACCACAATGGACCACAATGCACTTTTCCACTGGCTTGAAGCTTGTAATTGGCTACAGCCTTGCACCTGACCACAGATGATCCACTGGCTTACTGGGTGTTGAGATTTGATCACTGGCCAGAATTTAGCCAATTTGCTAAGCAGCTACTAGGTTGCCCTTAATCCAGCGTGCTGTCTGAAAGGACGTTCAGTGCCGCTGGAGGTTCTGTCACAGACAAAAGAGTGCGTCTGTCCACCGACTCTGTAGACCGGCTGACATTTATAAAAAGGAATCAGTCCTGGATCAGCAGCTATCAATCCCCTGATGCTGACGTAACTGAATAGATCGGGGATCTCTTCTGCATTACCAAAACCTCCAACCCTGCACTCTTCCACAATACCACAGAGAGGTTACTTACGGTGTGAAGGCACTTGCTGCCACCAAAGGCACAATATTTGGCTGCACTGCCACTGATGTCTATACCAGATTCATATAATTTTAATATTAAACCGCAGGGTCCAACCCTGCACTCTTCCACAATACCACAGAGGGGTTACGGTGTGACGGCACTGTTGCCGACACTAAAGGCCCAATTTTAAAGCACCTATTGTTACTTTCATCCAAAGCCTGCATACGTTTCACTATAATTTAGCCCAAAAAAATCACTAAACTTGTTCTGCGTGTCCTAAAATGTCTCCTCTTTTCATACAGGCTGCCGCATCAAGCAGTTGTTTATGAATAGATTAAAAGGAAAACCATTTACCATCATTTGAAATGTCATTTTTTGGTTTTTAAATGTTTCTATACGTCCTACAAATCCGCCTCTTCACTGGCAGGTTATGGGGACCTCCTAGGCACGATATTTGAAGGAATTTTTCGTTTTTATTCTTAACCTTTATTTCATGGAAAACTCACTGTTCCTTTAAAAACGTTTTTTTTAAAACTTTTTGTCCTTGTTTCCTGTCCCCCAGGGCACTACCCGGACCCCCATACACCTTTTATGGCCAATATCTTGTATATATGCCCTATTGGAGGGCACTCTAAAAATCGAACTTTCGAGTCCCATTGACTTGCATTGAGTTGCGAACCGAACACGGGGGTGTTCGGCTTATCGCTATACCCATTAACCCCTAAAATGCCAGAAATCAAGGGAAAACTTGAAATGAATAGAATGAGGGATGTAGTCTACCCATTAACCCTAAATGCCATTAATCAAGGGAAAACATTCAATGAATAGACTGAGGCATGTAGCCTACCCATTAACCCCTAAAATTCCAGTTATCAAGAGAAAATGTGAAATATATACACTGAAAGGCACGTAGCCTACCCATTAACCCCTAAAATGTCATAACTCAAGGGAAAACATTAAACTAATAGACTGTGATGCGTGTAGCCTGCCCATTAACTCCTAAAATGCTAGTTATCAAGTGAAAATGTGAAATATATACACTGTTTGGCATGTAGCCTTCCCATTAACCCCTAAAATGCCAATAATCAAGTGAAAACATGAAATGTATACACTGAGGCATGTAGCCTACACATTAACTCCTAAAATGCCATTAATAAATGATAAAATAAAATGTATACTGCAAGGAATGAAGCCTGCCCATTAACCCTTAATATACAACTAAACCAGGACCAGGGCAAAAACAAAAGTAATACACCATGTAATATATAGTCTGACAATTAACCCTGTCACTGCTGAGCCATTTCCACCCTGTGAAAAAAAATAGTTTTGTTTATATTTTATTATTTACGATTTTGTCTTTATACTGAATATGGTCATGTTGGGTATCAATGGAAAGGCCAGACTCTGCAATAAACGACCACGAACGATGCATGGGGCCGGTTATACATCGGTCCAAAGATGTGGGGGAAGCTGGAGGCTGAATCCTGGTGGGGGGCAAATGGGGGGGGCAAGGAATTACCTAGGTGGGGCAATTGCCCCCCGTAGGAATGCCTGTGATTATCTGAATTTGGAACGTTTCTCTGCTCCCCTGGATTAGGGTGAGCAAATTGGATTTATTTTGTTTATGATATGCCTAAGTTTCACACTGTGTGACTTATCGCGCGGATTTTGCCACGATATCGTGGCAAAATCCGCGCGATGACGCGCTATGTAGCTTTTCCAATGCATTTCAATGGAGCTGTTCACATCTTGCAGCGCAACATCGTGCAATGTCGCATTTCGCGGTAGCATGTCGCTGGTACATGACCCTTTTTTTGCTATTTGCGATTTTGCGATATGCATTGGTGGTGCTTTGCAAAATCGTGCAAAACCGCGACATCACACGATATTATCTCTCTATGTCGCGAATATGAAAATCGCACAATTTTCAAATCGCACAGTGTGAACGGGGCCTGAGATGGGTGATTGCAAGATGTTTATGAGTAAAACACTTCTGCAAGAAAATGTAGGGTTCAAGGGGTATTGGTGATGAACTAAGATTCTCCTATCTCCTAATTATTAACCTCACAGCTGGATAAGGTTTCAGGTAACTAATATCACCTACTTGTGGTAAGTCTTGCGGTTTTCTCTCACGCATCTGACGTGGGAATCTCTAGATGTCAGTCTGTGTTTCTGACAGTGGTTGTTTGCCTGTATCTTTTTGTTTCTGTCTGTGAAGGTCTGCATGTGTGTATCTTTCAGTATCTGCATGTTTTCTTCTGTCAGGGATGTGTCTGTGAGAGCCTCTAAGGCTCGGGTCCGACGAGCGCAGTGATCTCGTCCGTGTTGCCACACTTTTTATCGTCCGTGGTAGCATACAATTATGATCAATAGAGACCCACACACGAAGTACCTCCTCATAGAAGTGCGGACGCACAATGGACGCGGCAAACGGACGCAAGTTAGATGAGAAAGTAAAACCGCTAGAACAGACGTGCGGAGTGCGCCACGTCCGCATAGCTTTGTTTGTGAGTAATGGAATGAAGTCAGACGGACTGCATTTTTGACGACCAGCATTTGATGGACAAAATGGTTTTCATATTAATTTTATTTCCCACCTACATCAGTCAAAAATAACGTCAGTCACAAAAACGGACCATGTGGCCACTACCTTGTCGTCAGTCAGAAAGTACGTCCGTTGTGCACGGACGCACAGTCCACACAGAATGCGCTTTTCTGACCCTAGCCTAAGTGTCTGTCAATGCCTGCATCTGCGCTTCAACTTTGTTGTCTATTCTGTCAGCAGTATGTATCTATCAGTGTTTAACAAGTCTGGGCTATGTTGTAAAGTTGGTGCTAAATTAACCAGAACTGTTGTAAACTTACCAGAGCCATTATAGTCTATGGAGTTGATAAGTTTACAACAATATGTCCAAGACTGAGCTCCTAATTCCCCCATTAACTCTACCCTGATTTCTGACTTTTCTATAATTGTTGACGGTATCCCTATCCTTCCTTCAGCCTAAATCCACTGCCTCGGAGTGACTCTTGACTCCAGTCTTTCCTTCAGCCCCTACATCCAATCACTCTCCTCATCTTGCCGCAATCACCTCCGCAATATCACCAAAATTTGTGCCTTTCTGACTAACACCACTACGCAACCAAGCATTATATAGCGTGTCGTTCTTGAGGTTGTCAAAACATGGAACAAGTCTGTCCTGTAGGTGGTTAGATACAGATCTGAAGGGTTTCAGTATTATAGTTAAGCAACCAAGCATTATATAGCGTGTCGTTCTTGAGGTTGTCTAAAGATGGAACAAGTCTGTCCTGTAGGTGGTTAGATACAGATACTGAATACTGAACGGTTTCAGTATTATAGTTAATATATTAAATCTCGCACCTTATGGAAATTGTTGGGGTGTACACTTTGAGTACTACAAACATTTGGTAAGAATAAAGCTGTATATCCGTGACATATTACTCTAGGTTATGGAGAATAAATCCCAGAGATAATAATGGTTGTGTGTTAACAAAGTGTCCCCATACATTTAAATTATAGTTAATGACTTTGAGTGTAGGGCACTTTCCAGTGTGAAACAACAGACAGCTGTGTAGAAAACATGTAATGTAGCTTCTTTCTCTTACTTTGAAGTTAACATCATTGCATTTTGAATGGCATAGACCAAAAGTATGACCTTAGCAGACAAGCCTAAGAAACACTAACAGGTATATTCAGTAAAGGTATAACTCAGGAGAATTGGCAGGATAAGTGCAAATTCTAGGTCAAAATAGACAAACCAGAAAAATTCTACCTTTTATCTCACTTTCCAGAGTTGGCTATCTGGTCTAGATTGTTCTTTTCTCCTGCCAATTCTCCTGACTTTCACCTTTAGTGAATAGACCAGTATATCATCATAGAGAGAATTTAGTGTGTACATGTCCAAGAGAACTGCTTGTTAAATGAACACTACCACTTTCTTAAGCTGTAACTAGTTTACTTGTGCATTACAGAAAAAAAACACTTTATAAGACACATGCTGCTGCTTTCTTTCTTTGCATGTAAAAAGGAAAAATAAAATTAGATTTTTAACTCCTGTTTCCATTTTGTGTTTTTTCCTCGTGATGCAACATTTACCAAAATGCGTGCAAAGTTTTACTTTGTGGCTGTGTGTTATCCTATACAGTATTTAACAGTTAATAAGGTGGAGGGAATGTTTAGATGAAACACCATGGGGTGTATTGTCCTGCTTCCTGAGATAAGAGATGGCAGCTGAATGGGATATGAAAGGGAGCTTAAAATACTTCTAATCTAACCCCTGATGATGTCCTTTGAATACATCCCACACAATACATTGATTTAAATCTGTGATTGACCCATAGACACCATTATATGGCCATTACCACACACACAGTGAGGGGCAAGTGATGGAAAGATACCGAGGGGGGGAGGTAGTTTACAACACAAAATGCACACAGTGAAAACACAGAGTAAGATATTTTCTTATCTAAGCAAACAAGAGCAAAATAAAACACTTGTAAGAGATCAGCAACATAAAATAAACACAATAAGGACAATTCATTTTGTTGTGGTAGTGGCCCTTTACAGACCACTATAATACAGCATTTTCCAAGTTGATTTGTAGTTTACAACCATTAGCTATATGATGATTGCAGGACATAATAAGTGAGGCAAAATATGTTTGAGCTGGAATTGATAGAGAACACTGACCTGTAAGCAGAATGGTGCTTATTTTTCAAATGTTTTACTCTGTCTCCTTCTTGCATCTGTGAAGATTTTCTGCCGCTATCTAATTTGTATCGACTTCCTGTGGGTTTCCTATAGGGGACCGCACCCAAATGAGATTTAGTACAGAGCGTTTGAGATTAGAAAAAATGGTGTTGCAACTAAATGTATGAAAATCTGCAACAATCTCAGTCAACGAAAGCACAGAGTTCCAAAGATGTAAAAAAAAATGTAAACAATGAAGATATTTCAAATTAAAGAAATAAAAATCAGTATCTTAAAGTAGAGCATTTTTTCTAATCATGTGATGCTGCTATTTTAAAACAGTATACAAAGGTTGCGTGTAAACAATTATTACCTATTACTCTGCCTAGAAAGATAGAAAACCATAAAATGTATACCTCTCCAAACAATAGGGGTCCTAGCGAGACATTCTTAAGGAGTAAGTGAGGATATTCCTTCCGTTCTTTTGTGAGGACGGTATTACTAATTAAGGGAACTAGTAAAATGAAAACCCCCGTAAAGGGAACCAAAACAAGGACTGGAAAAACAGGTGAGAAAGAAAAAACACAGAAGCTCTCTCAACTTCACAGTTAGCTAAAACACCCAGAGGATACAAACTACTGTAGTAAACATAATTGCGATATGCAATGTATGAAATTGTGCCTTTACTGTCAGCAGGGCCGGATTTGTGATTAGACAGTGTAGCAGTGTAGGCATATGCTCACAGGTGCCTGTCACAAGCAGGGATGGGCTGGCAGTTCGATGCAAACATGAGTTCGCATCCAACATTGGCCGTTCGACCGTTCGTCAAACAGCGAACATTTCCGCGTGTTCGCCCACAATGCACCACAATGGACCACAATGCACTTTTCCACTGGCCTAAAGCTTGTAATTGGCTACAGCCTTGCACCTGACCTCAGGTCAGGTGCAAGACAGGTGCAAGACTATGCCAATCACGGCTCAGAGTCCTGATTGGGCAAATTGTGCCCAATCATGGGCTCACAGAGCTAAATCCCACAGCACACTATATAAGGCTTCCCCGCAGCCCCAGCGTGTGTGTTACAGGAGTGAATCAGAGAGGAGAGGAGATTGTTGCATATCAGGGTGTATCACTGAGTTATACCAGAGTTCTGGGAATTTTAATCTGTGTCTTGGCACTGCCAGCTATCAGGGACAGGGTGTATCACTGACTTATAGCAGAGTTCTTTAAAATCTGTATATCGACTTCCGGGAGGTGGGCCGACTGAATGGCCGCTTTTAGCTGGAGCTCTACCCCACGCTCTCCTTAACCGGCTGGGTTCGGGTTCCAAGGAGTCCCCGCGGACAGATTGCCAAGGCAGACGCTCTTCCCCACGCCAGCTGCTTACCTGAACATTCTTCGGCGGGTCCCGGAGACGCAGCATTTGTCTTTCCCCGGAGTCACCAGGCCGATTCCCAGCCTCCATTTTGGGCCCTGTCAGAGGCCCACAGGAACCTTCACTACCCCCTTGCTTTGGTGGCTTGGCTGGATGGGCCGGGACGTCTCGCCTTGCCGGTTCCGGTTCGCAGAGGTGAACATCCCCAGTCCTCGGAGGGTGCCCAATTCGGACACTGGAGGCCGCCATCTGTGGAAGCCGCGTGGCGGTGCTGACTCCTGACCCCATACAGCGCTTGCCGCGGCGGTGGAACTACACCTGAACCTCCCGTCGCTCCCCGGAATAAAACACCGCAGGCCTCGGAGGAGGAAGCCACCACTCCTGGTCACCAGGGTTACAACCGCACCAAACTCCGGCGGACGCCATCTGGCACTGCCCTACCTGTGGATCTGGTGCCGCTAATGCGGTAACCCTCCCACCAGTGCCCATAACATCAGGAGGTCCTCTGACCTAATTTTTGAGTCCCAGAGATTGCCTGGGGCGACCTCCCATACTTCTTTTAATTTTTCAGACTATCCACTAATAGTTGCTAGACTTAGCCTGTACATTTGGAGCGAATTTTTCAGCCCCTCTTCTCTGGGGGGCGACATCCGGGAGACCTTGTGGGTCATTTTTTTTTTTTTTTTTTTTATTCAATCTTATTCATAATTTTTCTGGGAGCCTCTGATCTCATCTATAAATTTTATAAGTCCCCTTTGATTAGGGGGCGTCCGTCTTCATTCCTTTTTTCTCTCCTTCCTGTGCCTGCTCAGCTGAAGTCTTACTTGACTATTATTATTCCTGTTCTTAAAGATATCACCGGGATATAATTTTGGATTGGCTACCCCGGGTCCATCATGGAGAAGTTTGTGTCTTCCAGCAAAACGAACAAAAAAACCTCGGATAAAGCGACATCAAAAGTAACCTCAAAGCCACCTCCGCGGCAGACTCAGCCGTCCTCTCCGCCCGCTACCCCACCAGACCAGCATCTGGATGCCTCACACACTGCTCTGTCGGCCTCTTCTCCCTATAGCGACGACCGACAAGACTCCCGAGTTTCAATGGCGGACATCTCGGCGGTGTTGTCCCCCTTGCTTGATGAAAAACTTGGCCGCCTCTCCACGACCATTGAATCTGTTCTGTCACAGTTAACATCGCAAGCACAACGGCTTACGGAAGTTGAAGAACGGGTTTCTACTCTTGAAGATGACGTGCACCCACTGAAGGAGCAGATGGATGCGCAACAATCGATTATTCAAACGTTGACGGAAAAACTAGACGACTTAGAAAACCGGAGTCGCCGCAATAATCTGCGAATTATTGGCCTACCGGAGACGGTGAAAGGTCGTGCTCTACAAGAATGGGCCTCCAACTGGTTACCTACCCACCTGGGCTTAGACGCCCTTGACCTACCCCTGGCGGTGGAGAGAGTGCACAGAGTGGGCCCTGATTTAAACCCGCAATCGGGACGCCCCCGAGTGGTAATCATGAGACTTCTCAACTTTGTGGATAAGACTAAACTTTTACAAGCCTTTCATAGGGCCAATGTCCTGGATTACAATGGAGCCCCTCTTAGATTGTTTCAGGACTTCTCAGCTTCTGTCTCTCTAAAACGGAGGGCGTTCTCACCTTTATGCTCGGAATTGGTGGCGAAGGACATTCGTTTTTCGCTGCTATACCCGGCTCGCCTGCGAGTTAATTTCAATGGAGCGACCCATTATTTTGATTCTCCCACCGAGGCCAGCAGGGCTCTCCTTCCGAGTCAATCTCCTGAGGGGTCAGTCTTGCCACTTCCTCAGCGTACACCATCTACGAGATCCCGTCTTGGGAAACCTTGAAGAGGTCACTACTGGGCATTTACCGACTTTTCTTCAGTCTATGGCGTGGTTCTGGTGTGTCATGATGCCATATATGTTTTTCTATACCCCTAGGCTCGGCTTCACGGGGTTGGATGGCTGGATGACAATGGAGGCAATGGCCTCATCTGAACTCTGGTTACTGTTGATTCTTTTCTATGTGCATACATTACTGTTTGGATCCCTTCTTGGATCCCTTTTACATGTTCAGGTACTACTGTTCTCCTTTAACATGCGGTTTAGTTTATTGAGGACGGATGATGGGCGGTTCATGGCCACATCTGCTCTCTGGGTCCGGTTGATCCTTTTGTTTATATTCATGTTACAGTTTGGGTTTGTTTCTAGACCCTCTTTACAAGTTTTGGTTACATTTAATAGATTTAGAAAATGTAAAAACATGTTGACGCTCGGAATCAGGCTGTTTGGTATATTATGCGTTCCCCTCACTGGGTTCCAGGGCTATAGCTGGGATGACCCTGGTCCCCCTTGTAAGAATGGCTCTGCCTTTTCCCTTGAGATGGGCACTCTAAGGTGCCCCGTCAGTTCGCGACCCCCCATGACATCGCTTGAGCCACCTACCCTTAAAGCCTCCCTTAGATTCCTCTCCTGGAATGTTGAGGGGTTGAACTCTCCCGTCAAAAGGAAAAAGATACTTGCCCACTTAACCACGTTGAAACCAGATGTGGTATTCTTACAAGAGACCCACTGGTCTTCCCCTGACAACCACCTCCGATCTCCTTGGATTGGGTATCAAACCTCCGCCCCTTTTACGAACAAAAAGAGGGGCACTGCTATCCTTTTAAATAAATCCCTACCGTTTACAGTCCTTGACGAAGCTAATGACCCACACGGTCGCTTTTCCATTATAATGATGTCTGTTCTAGGAGAGACCTATTTATTAGTGAATGTCTACGCTCCTCACCCGCCCCACTTGCAATTTTTTTCCGATCTTTACACGACTCTCCTTCAGTACACCTTTGCACACTGTATTATAGGCGGGGATTTTAATGCGGTTTTAGACCCTGTCCTGGACCGCTCCCGTGTAGGCGCTAGCTCAGCTTCCTTACGGGCTTCAGTTGGCCCCTGTTCTTAAAAGACCATCTAGCTTTGTTCGACGCCTGGCGTTATCTCAACCCAGAAGGTAGAGACTACTCATTTTACTCACATCCCCATGATTCCTTTTCCCGCATAGACATGTTTCTACTGTCCTCGACTTGCTACCACTCCATAGTTGACGCAACGATAGGAATGATACACATTTCTGACCATGCACCTGTCACGATAGACCTCCAGTTAAAATCACCACTCCCAAGCTCCCGAAATTGGCGCTTTCCCACGACTCTCCTTCACTCCAGTGATTTTACAGCTCATCTAGAACTTAGTTGGAATAATTACCTGGACGATAATTTGGAACATGTCAATGATGTTAATTTGTTTTGGGAGGCGGCTAAACCGGTCATGAGGGGTTGCATAATCGAATATATGTCCCGTAAACGTAAAGAAGTCAACAAAAGACTGCTAGAGGCGCACTCCTCCCTAGTTAATTCTTATCGCACACATGTAGCACACCCTACCTCTATCACCTCCGAACGGTATAAGGCGGATAAGCAAAGCTATGCTAGAATAGCCGACGAAAAGGCCCAATATTCCTGGTTACACCAGAAAAATCGTTTCTTTCGTTGGGGCAACAAATCAGGGAAGCTCCTGGCTAATCTACTGAAATTGCAACGCCCGACAGCCCCGGCGATAACTAGAATCAAGGCACCCACGGGTGAAATGGTAACCGACCCATCAGACATCAACAGGCTTTTCCGCGACTATTTTGAGACATTCTATAAAGCTGAACTTGATGAGTGGACAGTCCAGGCTAAATTTTTTGTGACTGCAGGTATGCCGGAACTAGATCCTGAGTTGAGAGAGAATCTGAATGCCCCAATTAGTTCTACTGACATCACTGCAGCGATATCTCGCCTCCGTTCCGC
This sequence comes from Leptobrachium leishanense, assembly GCA_009667805.1. Classification (NCBI taxonomy): domain Eukaryota; kingdom Metazoa; phylum Chordata; class Amphibia; order Anura; family Megophryidae; genus Leptobrachium; species Leptobrachium leishanense. Next base: position 12,897 of record RXON01003031.1, read on the forward strand.
TAAAACCCCGGCCCAGATGGTTTCTCTGCAGAATATTATAAATTACTCGAGGGCCATTTGGTCCCCCACCTCATGTCCTTGTTTAATAATATACTTCAGGGAAAAGCCCCACCACCTTCCTTCAATGCGTCCCGGATGATAATGATTCCTAAACCTGATAAAGATCCTTTACTAATAACGTCCTACCGCCCAATTTCCCTATTAAATACTGATCTGAAACTATTATCGGCCATCATGGCTAGGCGACTGCAGGCCCGCTAACCCAGTTTATCTCTCCCGCTCAAACAGGGTTCTTGACAGGCCGCCATTCCACGCAAAATGTTAGGAAAGCCCTAGCTGCTATCTGGTCGTCAAATAACCGCACTCACTCGTCGGATTTACTCCTTAGCTGCGATGCCGATAAGGCTTTTGACCGCATATCATGGTCCTACATACGGCGCTTCCTGAAATACCACTCCTTTGGTGTCCCAATACTTAATTTGTTTAATGCTTTATATGATACTCCTTCCGCTATGATCACGACGAATGGCCTTAATTCCTCCCTTTTATACTGGAACGAGGTACTCGGCAGGGTTGCCCACTTTCACCCTTATTATTTAATTTAGCATTAGAGCCTTTATTGCGGATTTTTCAAACATGCCCAGATCTTAGCGGGATACGCGTAGGTTCCCAGGAGGTTCGTATAGTAGCCTTCGCAGACGATTTGCTCCTCTTCCTATCCCAACCCGACAAGGCACTCCCTACCCTTGTGACATACTTGGAAGAATTTCACTTAGCATCGGGATTTAAGATTAACTATAATAAAACGTTAGCGATACCGTTGGGTGCGAACTGCAAGACCTCGATAGGACAGCACTGTCCTTTTACTTGGTGTCTAACCGGGACATTTAAGTATCTGGGGGTGTTAATACCGACGAATATAGCAAGATTATACGAGGTTAACGTACGGCCGCTCCTGTCACAACTTAAAAATCAGTTAACCTCCTGGGCGAAACTTCCACTGTCTTACTTAGGAAGGTGTAACCTTATTAAAATGGTCGCGTTCCCACGTCTCCTATACCCGATACAAATGCTCCCTTTACTCCTTAAGCGAAAAGATATAGCGCACATCCATGCTTTGTTTACTAGATTCATCTGGAACGGGGGACAACCACGTATAGCACTACGCAAACTTCAGCTTCCCTACAATATGGGAGGATTGAACTTACCGGATATATATTCCTATAATATTGCAGCATTATACCGTATAGTGGCAGATTGGATCTCGGACTCATCAAGGTACACGGATTATGCCTTGGATCGAGCCATGTCTTTCCCAATGTCCCCATTGGCTGTCCTTCATACTCCCCTGTCTAGGATTCCTCCTACCCAGAGATTTAATCCCTTGATTTTTACAGGGCGGGAGGCGTGGTACCGAGCGCGTAAAATGCGGGGCTTGTCCTGGACATCCTCGATTTTCCAACCATTACTACGTAACCCGGCTTTCCAATCTGGCTCGGCGGCCTCTGCATTTCAGGTCTTGGCGACCAAGGGTATAACTCAAATAGGTCATTTAGTGTCGGGACCAGCGCACTCCCTTATCTCCTATAGGGACCTGTGTGTCCTAGTGGCCCCTACTTCCTTCACCCGGTGTATTACATGCAGCTAGCGGCATTTATATCGGCACAATTAAATTCCTTACACCCGCAGGACTTTTCCAATCCCCTTGACGCTCAGACATCTCTGAACCCGTCTACCGCAGCGTTGCGCGCTCTGCTTCGACCTCAATTCGATTGGTCGGTTGCGACCACGGGCTTAGCAGCCTGGTGTGTACAGCTCCCCAAACAATCGCCCTTTACTTTAATCTCGGCCACTAATCGCTTACGAAAACAAATCCCCTCGGCTCAATATGACGAAATGTTTCTGAAATTATTGCACAGGGCCTATATAGCACCGAATAGATTGGTCCATTTTACACCCCTCAGCTCTGGCCACTGCCTCAAATGTATGCAGGCTAACGCGGACCTGTTTCACTGCTTGTGGGCCTGCCCGTTAATATCTACCTTTTGGAACTCCATACGGAGATTTGGTGTTCGGATCTTGCATATACCAGTGCCTACCACCCCTGACTGGGCGCTGTTTGGTCTCCTTTCCGACTGCGAAAGCAGCGGACTAGACAGGAATCAGAGGGCACTATTAGGAGTGATATCCGCAGTAGCTAAAAAGGTCATTTTAGGGAATTGGATTGCCTCCTCCCCACCCACGTTTTCTATGTTTTATTCCCGCTTTTATGCTATTTTCCAATGTGATTGGGTGGAAACTGCTCTACATAAAGACGATAATGTTCAACAGTTTTTTGAAAAATGGGAGCATTTTATGTTTTGTTTACCGGAAACTGTCATGGAAAAACTAAAAAGGGATTTTGAATATACTAACTGGTATCTGACTAGATCCCTATCGTCACCTCCCTTACGACCAAATGCTACGACTCTCTTAGAGCTTGAAAAAAATTTTTGATGTCGTACCGTCGACTTCGGGTGTAAATTTCTTGGGATGTCTATTGTTGGCCGTGGGTTGAGAGGGATGTTTTACTGAGGGGGATTGTGAATATATGCACTGTATTCTGTACTGAGTTTGTCAATTCAAAAATAAAGTTTTAAAAAAAAAAAAATATGTATATCTTTAATTCTAGATACCATAGAATACCACAGTTGAATCAGAGTTCATCTGTATCTTTAATCTGTATCTTTATTCAGAGTTGAATCTAGGTCTTGTTGTCAGCTATCAGGGTATTACAGCTTGCAGGAGAGGAAGTGAATCAGAGAGAGTAGAGGACATTGTCAGCCTTGCGGGGAAAATATCAGTGAAATTGCTGATTTATAGCAGAGTTCTGAATATCTTTAATCTAGATAACACAGTTGAATCAGAGTTCTGCAATCTGCATATCTCCAATCTATATACCAGAGTTGATCAGAGTTCTGCATATCTCCAATCTATATACCAGAGTTGAATCAGAGTTCTGTATATCTTTAACCTATATATCACTCACCATATCAGAAAGACCAAAAAAGGGCAGGCAGACGCTCCCAGACACAGATAAGAGGGCAAGCAGCCTCTGTGTCGGAAGGCTGTGCCCCTGGTCATGGTGCATCCTCTGCAGGGGCACGCTTGTCCTTTCTAACTGGGGATGGTTGGGACTATATTTTTTCTTACGCTGCAGCAGCTGGGGCAACTTAATCGGACTGCGTAAATCTTCAGCTGATGGGATGCTGAAACATTCTGAGTAAGGACCTGGTACACCCATTACTGTAGCATTATCCCTGTCAGTGGAGGTTGTAGGCAATATCATGGCAGGACATATAGTGGGGGTAGAGACAGATGAGGAGGAGGAGGAGGAGGACCTACGCAAAGTGTTGTGCCAACAGGATGCATGGCAGGTGGTCATATGTCGCCTCATGCACATGGTACCCAAGTGTGGGATGTCTTTCCCACGTTTGATCCTCTTCTGACATAGATTACAAATAGCAACGTAGCGTTCTGCTGCACATTTCTTAAAGAACTCCCAGATAGCAGACTTCCTGTACATGTGCTTTGAGACAACAGCACTCTGCACCTGAGCAGCTGTGACTTCTGATGCCTTGGACTGGCTGCGGTTGCTCATAGAGGACGTTGTGCCTCGTGTTTGTTGTGCCTCCTCCTCCCTTGACTCCTCTGTTCGATCAGGCACCCAGGTGGAGTCAGTGACCTCATCATCGTCATCACTCCCTATCTCCTCGTCACTGGAGCCAACTTGGCAGTATGCTGTAGCTGCTGGGGCCACATGAGTGTCAGTTATTTGTGTGTCACTGGCACCCCCTCCCTCTAGGTTGATTATACTCCCTTCCTCAACCTCAGACTTTGAATCAGAGCACTGTAGTTGCTGTGCATCCTCAAGCAGCATGTCACTGTCATTGTAGTCAAACAATTCAGCTGACTCCTCCGTGTATGTTGGTGAGGCTACGGCAGGAGTAGCTGTGGACATGGAGGCTGAATTAGATGCTTTGGCAGCTGAGGTGGACTGTAAACCACTACAAGCCTGGCTGGCAGAGGACTCGGAGGATGAGGATGGCCTGGTTAGCCAATCCTGTAAATCCTCTGTATGTTGCTGCTGCTTAAGACGGCCAGCACCAGTTAGAAAAGACAAGCGTGCCCCTGCAGAGGATGCACCACGTCCACAACGACCAGGGGCACTGCCTTACGACACAGAGGCTGCTTGCCCTCTTATCTGTGTCTGGGAGCGTCTGCCTGTCCTTTTTGGCCTTTCTGACATGGTGAGTGATCTATAGATTAAAGATGTACAGAAGTCTGATTCAACTCTGGTATAAAGATTGGAGATATGCAGAACTCAGATTCAACTCTGGTATATAGATTAAAGATATTCAGAATCAGAACTCTGATATAAGTCGGCGATTTTACTGATATTTTCCCTGCAAGGCTGCCAATGTCCTCTACTCTCTCTCTCTGATTCACTTCCTCTCTTGCAGGCTGCAACACCCTGATAGCTGGCAACAGCCAGATTCAACTCTCAATAGATAAACAGATGAACTCTGATTAAACTGTGTTATTGTATGGTATCTAGAATTATATCAAAGATATACAGATTTTCCAGAACAATGCTATAAGTCAGTGATACACACTGTCCCTGATAGCCTGGCTGTGCCAAGACAGATTCAAATTTGCTGAACTGTGGTATAACTCTGTGATACACACTGATAACAGGCTGTGCCAAGACAGATTCTAATTTGCTGAACTGTGGTAGAACTCACTGATACACACTGTCCCTGATAGAATCTGTGTTGGCACTGCCAGGCTAATTCCCAGAAATCTCCTACAACTCACTGAAACACACTGTCCCTGATAGCCTGGCAGTGCCAACACAGATTCTAATTCACAGAAATCTCCTACAACATTACTGATACAGCCTGACAGAACAATCTCCTCCCTCTCTGATTCACTCCTTCAAATACACGCGCTGGGGCTGCAGGCAGGGAAGCCTTATATAATGTGCTGCGTGACTTAGCTCTGTGAGCCCATGATTGGGCACAATTTGCCCAATCAGGACTCTGAGCCGTGATTGGCATAGTCTTGCACCTGTCTTGCACCTGACCTACGGTCAGGTGCAAAGCTGTAGCCAATTACAAGATTCAGGCCAGTGGAAAAGTGCATTGTGGTCCATTGTGGTGCATTGTGGGCGAACCTGCGGCGAACACGGTGAAATGTTCGGAGTTCGACGAACAGCCGAACGGGCGATGTTCGAATTGAACTCCGAACTGATCCGAACCAAACGCTCATCCCTACCAGTGGGTGGGGAAAAAGGGTAACCACTCCAAAGCTTCCCTATACCCCTTGCTTGTCATCTCTGAACCGTTTAGTCGGATCGCTGTAGACCTGGTTAGGCTGTTACCCCACCCCAGTCCCTCTGGAAAGAGATACATCTTAACAATAGTGGACTATACCACACTTTATCCAGAGGTGGTTCCCCTGATGAATATCCATGCGGAGACAGTGCAGATGGCCCTGCTCTGGAAATTTACCAGGCTGAGCTTCCCTCAGGAGATAATCTCAGACCAGGGGACGCAGTTTACTGCCGACCTGACCCGACAGCTCTGGAAACTATGCAGGATAAAACCCCTGTATAGCTCCCCAGACAAGCAGCTGCTTCGTACATTTGCTACCTTTCACAAGGACTGGCAGAGATTATTGTCGCACCTCCTGTTTGCTTAACGGGAGGTGCCCCAGGAATCAACAGGATTCTCCCCTTTTGAGTTATTGTATGGGAGGAGGGTGAGGAGTAGGCATGAGCTGTTTGGTTCGATCGGTTTGGAGTTCGATTCAAACATTGGCCGTTCGCGAACTACAAACATTTCTGCGTTTTCGGTTCGAGTTCTAAAAAAAATAATTTTTTGAAAAAAGTATAAAAGATGCTTAAAAAATCCTAAAAAAATCAAAAAATAAAGAGACTCTTTACTGCAGAATATGATTTATTAGATATTGAATTAAAACGGGAATATTTTTAACATTGAAGCCTATGGGATAAAACATTTTTAAAAAAAATAAAATCCGAGGACATTTTTAAATGTCCCCAGCAACATAAAATAAAACCTTTTTTTTCTTTCTAATACTCACCTGATTCCTGGATCCACAAACTGTAGAGGTGCTGCCCGGCAGTGTGAGGATTCGTATGCTGCATTAATTCTTCTTCTTACAAATTTGGTTACTTAACCCGTTTGCATTTGGATTGTAATATTATGACATCCAGGGCCCGGGTGGCGATCGGGGGGGCCCCGGACGCATGGTACCGCCAGCTGGCCGAATGCCAGGAGCTCCGGCGGCACCCAGCGCAGCTGTGAGAGATCAGGGGGCAGGGCGCGGCGTGATGACGCAGAGCCTCCGGGACTGGTGTGCGCCAATTCTCACCATATACAGTAGCGCAGTACTAGTGCCTAAACATTGTCGAGCTGGTTTTGTTATAACAACTACTCTCGCTCTGTGCCCCTGTCTGGTATATTCCGCTGCTTGTTACTGCTGGTGCGCTTCCATCCTGCCATACACTATAGCGCAGTAATATTTGGGTGCACTGCCATTGACGCCTATACCAGATTCATATCATTTTAATATTGGACCGCAGGGTCCAACCCTGCACTCTTCCACAATACCACAGAGGGGTTATGGTGTGACGGCACTGTCGCCGACACTAAAGGCCCAATTTTAAAGCATCTATTGTTACTTTCATCCAATAAGGCTGGGGTCAGATGAACGCAGTGTGAACGCGCGTGCAGCCGCACTTTATTACGGCCTGTAACAGGGCATCATGTAGAGAGCAAGGAAAGGTCCTGTCCGGGGTTTATGTGTCACCCAGATTTGTCTCTTACACCTTCCGGAACCTCTAAGCACCTGGTTTTGCACTTTGCCTCAGTGGCAATTTAGTGCAGGTGAGGCAAACAGACATTGCTCTGGAGTCTGGGGAGCAGACGGTCTCTATCTGCTGGAGCACAAGGTTGGGCATGCTAGTTTGCTGAAGCCTGACAAACACTAGGTTTGCACAGGTTGTTAGTCAGGGCTATTGTATGTTTAGTTAGTGCCAGGACACGGCTAGGAATTTTCTTTGCTTTTGAACTGTTTATTTTGAGCAATATACAGTGTGGTGTATAACCTGTGGGTTGCTGCAATAAATGTACCCCCGTTTGAAGAAAAGTCACTGGTCTGGTCTCTGAACCTTTCAAGAGTGCTCACCCCAGAGAGCAATTGCACCCGCTACCTGTTTCCCAGCTCACATATGGTGGAGAACTTTGGGCAAGTGATCGCAAGAACCTGCTATTTAAAAGGCCAGTTACTGAAGTGAAAAAGAAAAAAAAGTGAACTTTGGGCAAGTGATCGCAAGAACCTGCTATTTAAAAGGCCAGTTACTGAAGTGAAAAGGAAAAAAAAAATAAAAAAAAAATGGAGGATGTTATAAAACAGTTGGTATTGGCTAATGCAGCACAGCAACAGGCTAATGCTACACAGCGGGACATGTTAAATGCTCTGCAGAAGCAAACTCAGGTGCTGCACACGCACACGCAGCAGCAGATCAGTGCTGTACAGGAACAGACACAAATGTTATTTGAAAAGCTTGCAGTTGCTGCTGAAGGCGATCGCAAGACTCTGACGGAGGTGGTGCAGACTCTGGCACAGAGGTCTCCCCTGCAAGCTGCAGATTCTTCTGACAACTCCTCACCCATCCATGTCAGTCGCTTCCTTTCCAAGATGACAGCAGAGGATGATCCAGAGGCCTTCCTGTTAACATTTGAAAGAACCGCTGAGAGGGAAGCATGGCCTAAGACATGGTGGGCAGGATTGGTGGCGCCCTTGCTAACCGGTGAATCACAGAAAGCATATTATGATTTGGAGTCTGTGGATGCCATGGATTATGACAAGGTCAAGCTGGAGATACTAGCACAGCGAGGTGTTACTTTGGCAGTGCGAGCACAGCGTGTTAACAACTGGTCCTACCAAGCTGGGAAGTCACCGCGGTCACAGATGTTTGACCTCATCCACCTGGTCCGAAAATGGCTGTAACCGGAGTCCCTCTCGGGGCCACAGATCATTGAGCGGGTAGTCATGGATCGCTTCCTAAGATCCTTACCGATCATCTTGCAAAAGTGGGTAACCCAAGGGGACCCCAAGTCGGTGGATCAGCTTGTGGAGATTGTTGAGAGGTACTTTGCAGCTGAGGACTTGAACGCCTCCCCGGTGAGCCCATGGACTTTCCGCCCAAAACCAAGGCCTCCCTCGGCAATCGGTAAGACTGTTCCAGGGAAAGTGGGTGGTGAGCGTGGCAAGGAGGCAGAGGGAAAAACTGCTGATTTAAACTGGGGAGGTTGGCATTCCAAAGTGGGAACACCAGTGCCCGTCAGCAGACCTAACCTGAGGAATGTAAGATGTTTTCGGTGCCAGGAACTTGGGCATTTAGCTGCGAACTGTCCATTAACTGATGAGCCTATGCAGTGTGACTTGTCTTTCAAGGAAAGACGGCAGTCTTTGTTTTCCACTGTTTCATGCACCGCGGTGCCAGTAAAGGGAAAACACATGTGTGCAATAACTGTGAATGATAAGCATGTTACAGCTTTGCTGGACTCTGGAAGTTTAGTAACCCTTATTAAGGCTGAATTGATAGGCTCTGTGAACTTCCAGGCTAAAAAGGTTGCTGTAGTGTGTGTACATGGTGATACTCGGGAGTATCCTATAGTAGCTGTGAAGTTTGGAACCGCACGGGGTGATCTGAGGCACTTGGTTGGGGTTGTACCCCATTTGGTGCATGATGTAATTATAGGGAGAGACTTTCCTGAATTTTGGGAACTCTGGGAACACCCAGACTGTGCCACAGTTTCTAAACCAGAGACTGAATCTGAATACATGGTTGCTGGAGAGCAGTTGTATTCAGAGGATCCCTCTTGGGGGTCCCCAGACTTTCCCTTCTCTGTTTTGGCAGGAGAATTGGAAGAATCTGAAGGCCCTATAGCCAATGAGGATAGACCGCCCTCTGGTGAAACTGAGGCTACTCTAGAGTTTGCAGATCTTAACACTCATAGAGAGAACTTTGGTAGTGAGCAGAGGAAGGATCCTACTCTTGTGAGGGCCTGGGAAAATGTTATGATGATCAATGGGGAACCTGTTGAACCAGGGAATAGGCTCTCTTTTCCTTACTTCATTAGTAATGATGACATGCTATATCGTGTGTATAAAAAGAACAATGAAATTATTGAGCAATTAGTGGTCCCCAAACCATACAAAAAGGTGGTATTGGAGCTTGCCCATGGACACTTATGGGGGGTCATTTAGGTACTGAGAAAACCACTGAAAGGGTTTTACAGAGGTTTTACTGGCCTGGGGTACAAAAGGATATTGAAAACTATTGCAAATCTTGTCCGGTTTGTCAAATGTCTGCACCCCTACCTCATTTTCGGAGTCCCTTAGTACCCTTGCCAATAATCGAGGTGCCCTTTGAGAGAATTGCTATGGACCTTGTGGGCCCGCTTCCGAAGTCTGCCCGAGGGCATCAGTATATCCTGGTCATTATGGATTACGCTACCCGTTACCCTGAAGCAATTCCCCTACGCCAGACATCAGCCAAGAATATAGCTAAGGAATTATTACAGGGTTTAGTTAGCCGGGTCGGGATCCCTAAGGACCTTCTGACGGACCAAGGTACCCCATTTATGTCACGAGTGACAAAAGAATTGTGCAAGCTGTTTAAGGTGACGCATTTGCGAACCTCGGTATACCATCCTCAAACCGATGGACTAGTTAGAGCGATTTAATAAAACCTTAAAAAGCATGCTGAAAAAGGTTGTTGACAAGGATGGGAAAAACTGGGACTATTTGCTTCCATATCTGATGTTTGCCATCAGAGAAGTTCCTCAGTCCTCTACAGGTACTCTCCATTTGAATTACTCTATGGGAGACACCCTCGGGGACTTCTGGACATAGCCAAAGAGACCTGGGAGGGGGAGAAGACACCCCACAAAAGCATTATTGAGCATATTTCGCAGATTCAGGACAGAATTACAGTAGTAATGCCAATTGTAAAAGAGCATTTAGCTCAATCGCAGGCAGCTCAGCAGAGAATATATAACAGGGATGCTCGAGTCTGCATTTTCTCACCTGGCGACAGGGTGCTGGTATTAGTTCCCACAGTTGAGAGCAAGTTCCTTGCTAAGTGGCAGGGTCCCTTTGAAGTGATAGAAAGAGTTGGGGAAGTAAATTATAAAATTCACCAACCAGGGAAAAGAAAACCAGAGCAAATATACCATGTGAACTTGCTAAAGCCCTGGAAAGATAGAGTATCGCTAGCTGCTGGGTTCATCCCAATAACCCACCAGCTGGATACTTAACACCCTCAGGTCCCTGAAGTAAAAATTGCTGAGTCGCTGTCTAAGTCACAAAAGCAGGAAGTCAGAGAGTTTTTAATAAAAAAACGAGAAAAATTTTCAGAGCTGCCTGGTCAGACGTCGGTAACACAACATGACATTGTTACTGAACAGGGGCACAGGTTAAACTTAAACCTTACCGTATTCCTGAGGCAAGGAGGAAAGACATCAGTAGGGAGGTGAAGAAAATGTTTGAGCTAGACATCATTGAAGAGTCCAGTAGTGACTGGTCCAGTCCCATTGTCCTAGTCCCAAAGCCAGATGGGAGTTGGAGGTTTTGCAATGATTTTAGGAAGCTCAATTCAGTGACCAAGTTTGACACTTATCCTATGCCCCGGGTAGACGAACTTATAGACCACTGGGCACAGCTCGTTATTTGACAACTTTGGACTTGACCAAAGGATATTGGCAGATTCCCCTGACAGAAGGTGCCAAGGAGAAGACGGCCTTTGTAACCCCTGAGGGTTCGTTTCAATATAAAAAGATGCCTTTTGGATTACAAAATGCACCTGCTACATTTCAGAGAGCTATGGACAACTTTTGAGACCCCACCAACAGTATGCTGCAGCATACTTGGATGACATTGTAGTACATAGCACTGACTGGGAATCTCATTTGCCTCGAGTCCAAGCTGTCTTGGAAACTCTCCATAGAGCAGGTATCACTGCTAATCCAAAAAAATGTGCCCTGGGGTTAGAGGAAGCCAATATTTAGGTTACACGATTGGGCGTGGAGTCATAAAACCCCAGCTAAACAAAGTAGAAGCCATTCAGGAGTGGCCACGTCCCACCAGTAAAAAACAAGTCAGAGCTTTCCTTGGGATAACGGGATACTACAGGAGGTTTATCCCAACTTTGCAACTCTTGCAGCCCCTTTGACAGACCTTACCAAAGGGAAGAATTTAATGGTCAAATGGTCCCCAGAAGCTGAGGAATCTTTCCAGGTCCTGAAGAGGGCTCTTTGTGCACAGCCAATCCTCTACTCCCCTGATTTTTCCAAGGACTTTGTAGTCCAAACTGATGCATCTGATGTTGGTCTAGGGGCTGTTTTGTCACAGGTACATAATGGTGAGGAACACCCTGTAGTGTACTTAAGCAGAAAACTAAACGATCATGAACAGAAATATGCAGTGATTGAGAAGGAGGGTTTGGTTATTAAATGGGCATTGGATGCCTTAAGATATTATTTATTAGGGTGCCAGTTTGATCTTGTGACTGACCATGCTCCCCTCAAATGGATGGCTCTAAAAAAGGAGACCAATAGACGTGTGAATCGTTGGTTTCTGGCATTGCAGGACTACAGCTTCACTGTGAAGCATCGACCGGGTAACAAAATGGCCAATGTAGATGCTCTGTCCAGAGTCTACGCTTGTGTAGCTGACAGTGTTCCACCCAGGGGGTTGAAACAAGGGGGGAGGGTATGTAACAGGGCATCATGTAGCGAGCAAGGAAAGGTCCTGTCCGGGGTTTATGTGTCACCCAGATTTCTCTCTTACACCTTCCGGAACCTCTAAGCACCTGGTTTTGCACTTTGCCTCAGTGGCAATTTAGTGCAGGTGAGGCAAACATACATCGCTCTGGAGTCTGGGGAGCAGACGGTCTCTATCTGCTGGAGCACAAGGTTGGGCATGCTAGTTTGCTGAAGCCTGACAAACACTAGGTTTGCACAGGTTGTTAGTCAGGGCTATTGTATGTTTAGTTAGTGCCGGGACACGGCTAGGAATTTTCTTTGCTTTTGAACTGTTTATTTTGAGCAATATACAGTGTGGTGTATAACCTGTGGGTTGCTGCAATAAATGTACCCCCGTTTGAAGAAAAGTCACTGGTCTGGTCTCTGAACCTTTCAAGAGTGCTCACCCCAGAGAGCAATTGCACCCGCTACCTGTTTCCCAGCACACAGGCCGTAGTAGCAGCAAATGACGGCCAATGACGGGCAATATACGAAATACGGCTGCACGAAAGTGCGGCCGCGCAACGCAGGCAGCAAACAAACGCATTTTTTTCGAGAACGTGATACCGCTAGTACTAACGTACAGAGTATCGACAGAATTATCGTATCGACAGAAAATATTGGATACGAAAAACAAACCAATAAACCATTAGTTTACGTCAAAACGAATAGAGACTTTGAAACGAGGAGAACAGACGTTCCGAAAAACACGAAAATTTCCGAAATCACGAAAAAAAGTTGATACGAAAAACGAGCAGACCCGAAAACACGAAAATGGCCGATATTCCGAAAAAAAGTCGATATGAAAAACGAGCCGAAACGAACCGAGCCGAAATGGAAATCGACTGAAACGAGTAAAAATCGCTGCACAAGTCTAGTTTTATTGATGATCCGTTCAAAATCACGGACAAAAATGTGCATCATATGACCGCTATCGCGTATTCCGTGAAAAAATACGTCCATTCGAGAAAAAATGCGCTCGTCTGACCCTAGCCTAAGTTTCACCATAATTTAGCCAAAAAAATCACTAAACTTGTTCTGCGTGTCCTAAAATGTCTCTTCTTTTCATACAGACTGCCGCCCCAAGCGGTTGTTTATGAATAAATTAAAGGAAAACCATTTGAAATGTCATTTTTTTGTTTTTAAATGTTTATATACATCCTACAAATCTGCCACTTCACGGGCAGGTGTAACGGTAGCTATATCGCTTACCCAAGAGTAGCGGAGTTGGGATCTTTGAGGACAGAAGTATCTGCTTGAATAATACAAAAAGGTTTATACAGACCTACAGACTGTAACAAGGAGACACAAGGACTAACTTTATTGCCTCTAGGCTCTGAAGGTTTCAAGACCAACAGGTTACCTAGGACACGCTCAGAAACAGTAGACGTGGAATGACAGTCCGTGAAGTATTCAAGGTGCAGAGCAGTCAAATGCAGAAACCAATCGTTTTGGTACATGCAAGGACTAACTGAATTGTCTCTAAGCTCTGAAGGTTTCGAGACCAACAGATTACCTAGGACACATTCAGAAACAGCAGACGTGAAATGACAGTCCGTGAAGTATTCAAGGTGCAGGACAGTCAGAGATGCAGAAATAACATATAACAGAAATAAACAATAGTTTATAATCGTGGTCTTAGCAAAACCATAAACCTAAGTAGTAACCTGGATAAAGGGACCCCGAAGGGTTGCAGACAATACCCCTAAACATGAGGGGTTACAATCCAAAACAGCTAGTGATCAACCCAGAAACCAGCAGGGGGTTAAATCACTAAAACAAGTGATACAACGTAAAATGCACAATAGAGAGAGAAGTCAAAAGCCAAGTCCGGGTCAATAACAGGAGAAGGGATCGCATACAAAGCAGGGTCATCAACAGTAAAGTCAAATATATAATCAGGAAGTAGCGGTGTGTGAAATGAACTCCACAACAGGGCAATGAGGCCATTCCCTGCTTTAAAGCCTGTGGCTCCTGGTAACCACACCTGACACCGCCCCCTCAAATGCCAATCTGCCAGCGGTCCCCCTTCTTGTCCAGACCCCCCAGGGGGCACAGCGGGGGCTGAGGATGTAACAGCAGGTTATGGGGACCTAGGCACGATATTTGAAGGAATTTTTTTTTATTCTTAACCTTTACTTCATGGAAAACTCACTATTCCTTTAAAAAATTTATTTTTTTAACTTTTTGTCCTTGTTTTCTGTCCCCCAGGGCACTACCCGGACCCCCATACAACTTTTATGGCAAATATCTTGCATATATGCCCTCTTAGAGGGCACTCTAAAATTCGAACTTTCGAGTCCCATTGACTTGCTTTGAGTTCGGTTCGTGTTCGAGTTCGAACTCGAACTTTTGAAATTGTTCGAGTTCGAATGCGAACCGAACACAGGGGTGTTTGGCTCATCCCTACCAATAAGAACAAAGAAACATCTATTTCATCTCCCTCTCAAGATCTATTTTCTTTTTGAATCCCCCATATTTCCATCAGAAGTAACGGGAGGCAGTAGTACAAAGAAACTTCAAGTAAAAGAAAAAGATGGAGTAAATGAGGTTTTTTGGAACGGTCGACCATTAAAGGAACTTCTTCAACCGATCCACAGTTTGATCCCTTTGAAGAAATCCCGACAGTCGACCAATTGCGCTGTCCCTTTGGAGCAAGACATCGAGATTCTGACACAAACAAGAAAAAGAACCTTAGAAGGCACAGACGAGGGAGGAGGAAGAGAGGGACTTCCGAAGAGAGAGCGAAGAAACCCCTAGGAAAACACACAGATGACAATAAGGGGATCTTTAATCTCAGCTCCAGAATACTCACAAAAGATGAGACCTCCATTCTTAATAAGGGACTTAAATTTGCCCCTAGCCGGAAGGTTGACCCATTTAAAATGTATATCGATATTCAAAAATTTCAGAGAAAGCTTTGTCTGAAAAAATATTTTTTGAAGAATACAATGGAATGAGAAGTTACTAATGATGGGTATGTGCACATTCAACTTAAGGACAAATCATCTTTTTTTCCGAAACAATTGATTTCGGACGAAATGAAAGAGTTCGAAATTACCGTCATGCGGGAAGTCCGTGCTATTAATCTAAAAAAATGCCAACCCAATCTTACTTCAAAAGAATTTATGGCCTTAAAAAATTTAACAAAAAAATTGTGGGGAACGGACACTAGAGCAAAAATGGAAAATATAACCCCGTTGCCCAAAGCACCAAAAGTGCGGTCCCAATCCGCACCAAATCAACAGAAAAAAGAAAAATCGGTGATCGGCGTGTCCGCGTACGCGGTCTAGGGGAAATATCTAATAATACAAAGGGATAATTGATAATACAGAAATGTACCATACAATACTGATGACTGTATAAGCTGATTGAAAGTTCATGAGAAAAGTTCCCAATAGCTCTCAGAGGTAGACTCGTCTTACGGCCTTGATATCCTTTCGGGATCCTGGATCGTCCGTAGGTTCTCCAATATTTGGATGCCGATAACCTTTAATAACTGGCTTCTCTCAGGTCTTGGTATTCCTTTAGGGTCCTGGATGTTTTACAGGTCATACCCTATAATGACTTGTAGGAATTAGAAGGAACAGTCCAGGAAAATAAACAGCAGCAACCGGATCAGGCTTGCAGAGATGTGCAGGAGCTCAGGAAGGGGATCCTCTCAGAAGCAATGCAAGTTGAACAATGCCAGATCCTGACACAAACAAGAAAAAGAACCTTAGAAGGCACAGACGAGGGAGGAGGAAGAGAGGGACTTCCGAAGAGAGAGCGAAGAAACCCCTAGGAAAACACACAGATGACAATAAGGGGATCTTTAATCTCAGCTCCAGAATACTCACAAAAGATGAGACCTCCATTCTTAATAAGGGACTTAAATTTGCCCCTAGCCGGAAGGTTGACCATTTAAAATGTATATCGATATTCAAAAATTTCAGAGAAAGCTTTGTCTGAAAAAATATTTTTTGAAGAATACAATGGAATGAGAAGTTACTAATGATGGGTATGTGCACATTCAACTTAAGGACAAATCATCTTTTTTTCCGAAACAATTGATTTCGGACGAAATGAAAGAGTTCGAAATTACCGTCATGCGGGAAGTCCGTGCTATTAATCTAAAAAAATGCCAACCCAATCTTACTTCAAAAGAATTTATGGCCTTAAAAAATTTAATTGAAGACCAAACCATCATCATTAAACCAACGGACAAAGGAGGGGTTGTTGTTATCCTCCCACGTGATATGTACAATCAGGAGGCATTGAAACAGCTAAACGACGTTAAGACCCACTCTAAAACTACAAGAGAGCAGATGAATCATGCCCAAGAAATATGTAGAGATTTACTCCAAAAAGGGAGCCAACTGGGGATTTTTAATGAAACAAAATTTAAATATTTAAATATTATTCATCCCAAAATCCCAGTATTCTACCTGCTACCGAAGATCCATAAAAATCCTAATAATACCCCCAGACGACCTATTATATCCGGGATTGAATCTATCTCAATACATAGATATTTTACTCCAACCTCTAGTCAAAACCACTCCTTCATATTTTAAGGATACAACAAATGTATTACAACTGATTGATCAGATTCAATGGGAACCAGATTACATTCTGGCTACGTGCAATGTCACCTCATTATATAGCATTATACCACACAGAATAGGATGAGAAGCCACTAAACATTTTTTAGAGAAAGGGAGTTTATAACCCCCAGATCAGACTGATTTTGTCTTGGAAAGTATTGAATTCATTTTAAAGAATTTTTTTTTATGTTTGAAGGGCAAATGTGTTGCCAGGAAACCAGAACCACTATGGGGACAAGGTTCGCACCAAATTATGCGAACCTTTATATGGCATATTGGGAACTTTTAAATCTATACAACCTAAAGGTTATTGGACAGATCGATTGATTTTATATAAATGTTATATCGATGATATTTTCATCATTTGGAAAGGGGACAGTTTATAATAATTAATTATAATAATTGGGGCATTAAGTTGGAATACTCCCATAGTAATAAAGAAGTTAACTTTTTCGATCTTACAATTTATGTCCAAGATAACCATCTTAAGACAAAAAATGTTCTTCAAAGCTGTGGACGTCAACAGCTTTATTGAATTTAATAGTTGCTAAACCTTGGCTTCAAAGTGTTCCGAAAAGTCAGTTTACTAGACTCAGACGTAACTGCACAGAAGAAAACTTTTTTTAGATCAAGCAGGTAAACTACAAGGTGACCTACTAACTAAAGGTTATAAAAAAGAAGATCTAGACACCACAATTGAAAATATTAGACAAACCCCTAGAGATACATTCTATCGAAATAAAGAAGGAAGAAATGACAATAGGAAATATAAAGATAGTGTTACCTTTATATATGACTATAATAGTCAAACGCATGAAATCAATAGGGTAATTAACCCTTTCGCTGCTGAGGCTTTTCACACCTCTGTGCTGAGGTCATTTTTACCGGTTTTGCTCATCATGTTTAAACGTGTTTTGAAGGCTTATTTTAGTATATTACCCAGACATATTATATATCGTTCTTTCCGTCAGACTCGGTAGATTCATAATATGTCATTATTATATGTATACGTTATGTCATGTCTGTATATTATAACAAAAAATGCAATAAAATATGTATTTTCAATAATTTACAACGTGTAAAGTGTTTTTTTTCACATTTTAACATGCGAGCAATTGCGGTTATATTTTGTATGGGGTGCGCTTGTTAAAAAAATTAGAGATGGGGTCTCGTTACATTTTTTTTTGGGGAAAATTACGCGATTTTTAACAAACGCACCGCATACAAAAATCGTTAGTGCAGCATCATTGTTCACATTATAATTGAAATGGGAACAATATTGCTGCATTAACAAACCAAAGAAAAGAAAACAAAATATTTTTTTTTTATAATTTTGTTTTTAAATATATTTTTATTTTTAATTTTAATTTTTATTTTTTTTAAAAAAACTTGTTTCACATTCGAGTTTGGTATCGTTGGAACGGCCATGCTCTGGCCGATCCAACCATACCAAACTTTAACCCCTAGCTGCCACGGATCGGGAGATAGGGAGTTCATTGGAACTCCCTATCTCCACCGTTGGTGGCAGTTAGGGGTTAACTCTAGGACTGGCGTCATCGTGCTATGCACAATGACGCCAGTCCTCAGGGGGAGTTCCCGGAGGCTTGGCCAACATCCAAGATGTCGGCCAGCTTCGGGAAAGGATCACGAATCGGCGCTTTTCAGCGCCGATTCGCGATCCAGCTCCCCAGGGGTTAATGCCAGGCACCATTTGGAAGGGCAGGCTGTGCCCTTCCAAATGGTGCCTGGGTTAACCCCCGCAACACCGCCGATCGGGAGGGAGAGAGGTCCGAAGGACCTCCCCCCTCCCTTTCAGGCGCCTCCTCCGCACATGCGGGGGGGGAGCCTGAATTAGGTGTCATCGCGCTGCCGCGATGACACCTAATTTCAGCGGCTGCGGTTCCGGATGCTGGGCTGACATCGAGGATGTCAGCCCGCACCAGGGGGGCCAGCGATCAGCCGGAACCCGGCCGAACGCTGGCCCCAAAGGGAGGACGCGCTCAGCGCGTCCTCCGCATACCAGCAGCCAGTGGTTAAAAAATGTTGGCCGATCCTTTTAGGGGACCCCTTTTTAAAGGACATGATAGAAGAACGACCTACCATTATCAACAGGGGAGTACCTAACATTAGGAAGAAAATAGTACATAGTTGCACTAATGAGATTAAGAAAAGTAACCATTTTGGATTGAATGAAGGCTTTTACAAATGTGGTACATGCCTGGCATGTAAAAGCACAGGCTCGAGAAAAACGTTATTAACCAATTTTCAGACCATAAGACTAAAAAACAATATAAACTAAAAGGGCATCACATCATGTAGCTCAAATTTTTTTGTTTATTTACTTATTTGCCCTTGTGGTCTGTATTATGTTGGGAGAACCACAAGACCGCTCAAAATCAGAATAATGGAACATGTCAGAAACATCTGGAAGGGTTTTGATAAACACACAGTATCAACCCATTTTAAAGAAGTACATGATTGTTCCCCATTGAATCTTCAATATTTAGTTTTGCAGGAAGTTACTCCCAACTGGCAGGGTGAAGATTTTATCAAGAAAATTAGCCAAGTCAAAATGAGATACATTTTTATGTTAGATTCTCTAGTACCAAGAGGTCTAAATCAAGACTTCGAATTATGTCATTTCCTAAGATAATTTCTTCCCTTCATTTCATCCATCTGAAAGGAGCTAAATAACCCCCATGTCTATTTAGAGTTCAGTTCCCGTATCCTACCCTCCACCATATTTATATCCCTTTACTAATTAATTATATCTAAATGTTCCACATTTTTAATATGTTCTAGGATAAAAGACCCCCACCTATCTATATAGAGAATTTAATATCTCCTTCCGAAGGATAGATTATAATGAATTCTATCACCCATCAGTACGCTTGGGATACCTCCATATAAAGTATAAATCAAGTACACTGCTCTTTATTTATAAGACATGTAATAATGTCGATCTAAGATGCTCTAAAGAACCTTTGAGCCTCTTATGATTGCTTGATATAGGTATCCCTATATTAATCTTTCTATTGATGAAAAAGGCTGATTATAATTTAGTACTATCTATGGATAGATCACCAGCAATATGTATATTTCATAGGCTGTATTTTGCTAAGTGGGAATAAATCCTTTTTAATGATAAGGTTTTTACGCAGGCCGTTTTAAACAAGAGTTCTGCATTCCCCCCAAAAAGGTTGAATATGGACAATATGATGAAGCTCTTTCTACTTATGATATTTTGCGCTAATAGTAGTAAAGTTTTCGAGGCTGCATATTGTGTTCCGAACTAGAATACGATCGATCACGGATTACATCTCCACTGTGACCGGACGAAAAGACGGAAGTCCGTGTGGTCCAAGGTGGAACGCGGAAACAGATATCTGCATGCCTATTGGCTACTGGGAGGGTAGTCGTGCTTTGGGCTCCCGCCCACCTAAACAATCCAGACGCCGGCTGGATGATCACGTGGACTTGGCGTCTTTACACTTTATTCCACTGGGTGTATAAATGTTACCCCTAATGGGGGGATTCTTCCTATACCTATTATTTTCCAACTGATGAAGCCCTTGCAGGGCGAAACGCTTTTTGGTCTTTATCCTTTTTAAATTGTTTGTATTGTGCCACAATAAATATATATTTTTAACATCAATAGCAAACGAAAATATTCTTTTTTAAATAATATTTTTTTTGCGATGGCACCTGTATAGTTTTCTCAAGTTCCCATTGTGTCTGAGTACTCTAGTATCGGACTCTCACAGGACCTGTGGATTGCCCGGGACTCCTAAGGACACCAGGGCTATACGACCGGCGAATCACTGAGGGCTATTGGGTGAGCCGATTAAAACACCCGCAGGCGAAGTGATCGAGCCTAACGAGGCTCGAGAAAGTGTGAGTGGGTCCTTCCCCCCTTTTTTTCTTCTATATATATTGTGAATGCTGGACTTCACTATTGTACATTTCCCTCTTTCATAGGAATATCCTGACGACGAACTTTATTTCACGTTTATGAACGGTCACATTTATTGAACATCAGACCATATATATGTATGTATGCATGCACCTTCAAGAAAATTTTCTCCATATCTTGTGAGCGCTGAGCACCTGCCCCTGTTATTTTTCTTATTGTATTTGGTGTAGTCTGGGAACTGCATTTTGGGTGCTCCCAGCGACGGAGTTCACGTATCATTTTTGCAACTATTGTCTGTTCCCTACATCCTAAACTGTAGGTTATGGGGACCTCCTAGGCACGATATTTGAAGGAATTTTTAGTTTTTATTCTTAACCTTTATTTCATGGAAAAATCACTGTTCCTTTAAAAACGTCTTTTTTAAAACTTTTTTCTAGTTTCCTGTCCCCCAGGGCACTACCCTGACCCCCATATGTATCAATATGTGTGGAACCAGGAAGGAGAGTGTTTGTAACCAGGGGGAAGGATATATGTGTTACACTGCAGCTCAGCAGGATATAGGGGAGGAGTCACATGGACACGGACTAGTTAGCAGAACTGTAGATTAGAACCTGTTATAAGATGATCTCTTAATAAATATATAAAACCCTGCAGCTGGAGTCAGAGACAATATTTATAGAATCAGTCTCATTTATACATGGTGGCAGCGGATCTAATTTGAAAACTACTCCAAAAGCAGATATGGAAGGTTTAAAAGCACCCAGTCTCCTGGATTTTCAGGCAAGAAATCTGTCTCAGGCATGGAAGAGATGGAAAGAAGAAATGCTTCTATACACAGACCTGGTCCTGGTTGATAAACCAGAAGAGATGAAGGTAAAGCTGTTCCTGTACTTGATTGGGGATAAAGGCAGAAAGGTTAAAGACACCCTTCTCCCAGGAGTGGCAGCTCCCTCACTGACTGTCCTAATGAAAGCATTTGATGATTATTATGAGCCAAAACAAAATGAGACTGTGGAAAGATATAATTTTTTTTCACGGAGTCAGAGGGAAGAAGAAGGCATAGACGCATATGTCACAGAGCTGCGTACACTGGCAGCCACCTGCAATTTTGGTAATATCAGAGACTCTTTAATAAGGGACAGAATTATATGTGGCACAAGAGATTCTAACCTCAGGGAACGTTTACTGAGAGAAGTGGACTTAACACTTGATAAATGTCTACAAATCGGCAGAGCTGCTGAACTGTCTACACAGAGGGTGAAGCTCCTGGAGAGGTCCAGCACCGGTGCAGTGTCAGTCCATGGAATGGAAACAAGCTACACTCTTAGGAAGAGTCCGAGCAGAATGGCAGAGACTCCACATAAGATAATACAGTGCATATATTGTGGTAAGCGTCACGAGAAACTGAAAGAGAAATGCCCAGCATTTGGAAAGCAATGTAAGGGGTGCGGTAAGGCCAATCATTTCATTAACCAGTGCCGTGCCAGTCTGCACCAACAAAGGAAGCCGGCAGTACAAGCTGTATATAAGGAAACAGCGGATTCAGAGGAATACGAAGACATTCTGGGTCTGACTTTGGAACCAGCTTTTCAGATTTGTGCACTGAAGAAATCTACGAGCAAATTTTCATCAGCTTTGTTTGCTACCATGCTCATCGACCAGCAAGCTGTGAGATTCCAAATGGATTGTGGGGCGGACTGCAATGTCCTACCAGCAAGGATGGTGAAAGACCAATCTAAAATTCTACCCTGTGATAAGATACTAAGGATGTACAATAAGAGTACACTGACACCAGTAGGGATATGTAAGCTCAAAATAAGGAACCCATGCAATCAAAAGTTATATCAGGCTGAATTTGTTGTCATTGACTCAGAGCTGTGTCATCCTATACTAGGAAGTAGAGCTATCCAAGCCATGGATCTGATCTCGGTGCAGCACCAAAATATCCTAACTGTGGAACAAGACAGCAAACAGTCAGATAGCGCTATGTGGGGCTGGTCAACCATCAACAAGGAGTATGCTGATATTTTTCAAGGAGTGGGCTGTCTAGAGGGAAAATTGAAATTGGAAGTGGATGCTCTTGTACAGCCTGTTCGACTTCCAAAACGAAAAGTTCCTGTATCATTACTCAAACCCCTTCAAGAGGAGCTCGCCAGTTTAGAAAAACAGGGGATTATCACCCCTGTAGAGAGAAGCACAGACTGGATTAGTAGTATGGTGATAGTGAAGAAACCATCAGGGAAGTTAAGGATTTGCATTGACCCTAAGCCTCTAAATAAAGCTTTGAAAAGGAGCCACTATCCTTTGCCTACACTTGATGACATACTTCCTGATCTAGCAAGGGCAAGAATTTTTTCAGTGTGTGATGTAAAGAGTGGATTTTGGCATATCGAATTAGAGGAAGACTCCAGCTACTTAACCACTTTTTCTACTCCTTTTGGCCGATACCGGTGGGTTAGGATACCTATGGGTATTAGTCCTGCCCCAGAGGTTTTTCAGAGAAAACTAAATCATGCACTGGAAGGGCTACCAGGTATCAGGGTTATTGCAGATGATATCCTGATTGTAGGAGAAGGAGAAACTGATGTGGAAGCCATTAAAGATCACGATCAGAAGCTGAGGAAGTTACTAGATCGTTGCAGAGAACGACAGCTCAAACTAAATCCAGAGAAATTCCAGTTAAGAAAAACTGAAGTACCTTATATTGGTCACTTATTGTCAGCCCAGGGACTTCAAGCAGACCCCAGCAAAGTAAAAGCCATTACTGAAATGCCCAGACCCACAGACGTTAAAGGAGTACAGAGATTTTTGGGGATGGTGAACTATCTTTCAAGGTTTTGTGAGAACATATCAGATGCAGGTGAACCTCTGCGCCAACTAACCCAGAAGGATGCAGTGTGGGAGTGGACTGAAGTGCAGGAAGGGGCATTTCAGCAGATCAAATCAAAAATCAGTTGTGCGCCAGTATTCAAGTATTATAACCCAGAAGAACCATTGGAACTACAATGCGATGCGTCAGAGAGAGGTCTGGGAGCAGCACTGATGCAGAGTAAGCAACCGTTAGCTTTTGCAAGCAGAGCATTGACGGAGACAGAGCAAGGTTATGCCCAGATTGAGAAGGAGTTGTTAGCAGTCCTCTTTGGCATGGAAAAATTTCATCAATTCACATTTGGACAAACAGTAGCTGTACAGTCCGACCATAAGCCCCTTGAAAGCATTATGAAGAAACCTTTACTTAAAGCACCCCGACGTCTTCAGCGTATGATGTTACGTCTTCAAATGTACGATGCATGTATCAGATACTGCCCAGGAAAGTCTCTGGCAGTGGCAGACACATTGAGTAGGGCTTATCTGGACGAGGGTTCCGTGGAGCACCAGATTGAAATGGTAAACATGCTCCAATATCTACCCATCTCAAACAGGAGACTTGACGCTATACAAAAAAGCACCGATAAAGACAAGACTTTACAAGCAGTGAAGCACATTGTTTTGAGGGGATGGCCTCATGCAAAGGAACTGGTACCTCTAGAGGCTTCACCATTTTACCACATACGTGATGAACTGAGTGTACAGGATGGTGTACTATTCAAAGGCGAGCGAGTTGTTATACCATCTGAACTTCGATCTGATATTATGTCTCGGATCCATTCTTCACATTTCGGCGTGGAAGGATGTCTACGTAGAGCCAGGGAATCTGTTTACTGGCCAGGAATGAATGCACAGTTGAAAGAGTACATTGACCAATGTGACATATGCCGGTCATTTGATACTAAACAACAAAAGGAGACCTTGATGCCTCATGAGATCCCAACTAGACCATGGGAAAAGATCGGTACTGATTTGTTCACATTCCACGGACACGAGTATTTAATAACGGTGGACTATGACTCTAACTTCTGGGAGATAGACCAGATTCAGGATACAAGATCAACAACAGTGATAAGAAAATTGAAGGCTCATTTTGCCAGATATGGAATCCCAGACACTGTATGTTCAGATAATGGACCCCAGTTTATTTCGATGGAGTTTAAAGAATTCAGTATGAATTGGGACTTTGACCACATTACCTCATCACCAGGATACCCCCAAAGCAATGGGAAGGTAGAGTCGGCAGTAAAAACGGCCAAGAGACTCCTGCAAAAGGCTGTGTCCTCTGGTAATGATCCCTACACTGGTGTATTTTGGCCTAGGCCAACAAGGCCTAGGCCTAGGGCGGCACTCTCCAGGGGGCGGCGGCCCGCCGGGTGGCCCCACCCCAAAAATTTTTTTTTTTTTTTTTTTTACTTTTGCAAACTATTTTACCAGGAAGGAAACATTGAGATGTCACTAATTTTCAAGTATGTCCTGGGTAGGCAACGCCTAGGCTTTCACTTTCCAGGGGGCAACAAAAAACCTCACCACTAATTGGGTTACTCACAGAGCACCGAAATGACGCCAACATTTTGGTGTTCTTTAGTTCCCTGCACTTCGGGGAATAAAATTTCCCCACCCTGCAGTGAATTCACCATTCACCGCAGGGTCCCCAAAGTGCATGGAGTCGGCCGCTGTATGCTGCCACCGCAAACCCATGGCCTGCTGTTTTCAAAAGAACTACTGAACGAAAATGTCTGGAATTTACATATAAGATCCTATGATTGATAATAAAAAGTTCTGTTACAGAAAAAGAAGAACCGACATTAAAAAAAAAGGGGGGGGGAGATTTTGCCAAAAAAAATCTGAAAAATACTAACTGGTACTAAAAAAAATAATCAATAAATAAAGACTTTTTACTGCAGATTAAAATAAGTGGTTTATTAGATATTGCATAAAAACGGGAATATTTTTAACATTGAAACCTATGGGGTTTGCCTGAATACCTGAACCTGCTGATTGAAACCACCGAACATCAGGGTATTTCACTGTCATTTCTCTGCTGTTTGGTGTTCTCTGAATAGATTAACCATTACTTCTCTATGGGGATTTGCACTGCCTTCAAACAGCACCGTACTTGCTGGCAGTTCGCCAAACTTGTGTGTGAGCATATCACCAGAGCAGTGGTGTACTTAGAGGAGTGGCGGAGGGCGGGCCGCCACAGGTACCAGTGATTATTGGGGTGTCATTAGGGGGTACTAGGAGGTGCCACTGTCACTGTGTGTCAGCTTTGAGCTGTGTTCTCAAACAACGAGAAGCGGAGCATGGCGTTTGCATACGGAATAAAATCGAATAGAATAAAAATCCCCCTCTCCTCCCTCCATAGCTCCTCCCCTGCCCCGCAGCAGCTCTAGGAGGGGGATGTGATTTGTGTCCAGAGAGAGAAGATGACAGTAAACGGCAGGTAAAGGGGGGGAGGTATCAGCAGAATATGAAGCCCTGTCTGCTTACTGCTGTTTCAAGTGGACCTTTCCTTAACCAGCACTGCAGTGATAGAAATTTGTCATTGAGCTGCCTGGCTCCTGGTGAGGCTGCGTGCGTGCAGGTCACACTCGGTCCGGCCAGTCAGGTGGTACTGAGTCTCAGTACCACCTGACTGGCTGAACCACGTGACACGCACGCAGCTGCCCACCCTTTCGTTAACTTGGACTGTCACTCTATTCTGGACTGAACATAGAAACATAGAAAAATGTCGGCAGATAAGAACCTTTCGGCCCATCTAGTCTGCCCAATTACATGGATACTTAACCTGGATTTATCTTTTGTTTAGGATAGTCTTATGCCTATCCCATGCTTGCTTAAATTCAATTACTGTTTTGCCTCTACCACTTCTACTGGAAGACTGTTCCATGTATCCACCACCCGCTCAGTAAAATAATGCTTCCTGATGTTACTTTTAAACCTTTGCCCCGCTAATCTAACACTATGTCCTCTTGTTTTGCTATTTTGTTTCCTTTTAAATATACTCCCTTCCTCTACCTTGTGGATTCCCTTTACGTATTTAAATGTTTCTATCATATCTCCTCTGTCTCGTCTTTTTTCCAAGCTGTACATGTTAAGATCATTAAGCCTTTCTTGGTAACTTTTCTCCTTCAAGCCGTACACCATTTTAGTAGCCCTTCTCTGAACTCTCTCTAAGATGTCTATATCCTTCTGGAGATACGGTCTCCAGTACTGCACACAGTACTCCAAGTGAGGTCTCACCAGTGCTCCGTACAGTGGCATGAGCACTTCCCTTTTCCTACTGCTAATACCTCTCCCTACACAACCAAGCATTCTGCTAGCATTTCCTGCTGCTCTATTACATTGACTACTTACCCTATTACATTGAACACCCACCAGGAAGGGAATCAAAGCCATGGTGCACCCTCTGGCAGTGGCACCCCACTGCTGACAAGATGGCTCCACGCACAGGCACAGCCGCGATCCTAACATGGCCTGGAGGGACCTCCTGCTGAGTCTGTACACAGTCCCTGCTGACTCTGCACACAGCCCTACCGCGGACGGAGGCCGGTAAATGTAGAATAAATAATTGCTGTGTGCTCATATACACTCGGTTTGCTGGGAGTTTTATTGCAGTGGATTCTGATGCACTCATACACTCCACACATTGCATTGCTGGGAGTTTTATTGCCGTGGATTCTGATACGCTGACACACACCACAAATTGCATTGCTGGGAGTTTTATTGCAGTGGATTCTGATGCACTCATACACACCACACATTGCATTGCTGGGAGTTTTATTGCTGTGGATTCTGATACGCTGACCCGCACATTGCATTACTGGGAGTTTTATTGCTGTGGATTCTAATACACTCATACACACTGCACATTGCATTGCTGGAATTTTTATTGCTGTGGATTCTGATACGCTGACACACACCAAACATTGCATTGCTGGGAGTTTTATTGCTGTGGATTCGGTGATACACACTGCATAGTAGTGTGAGTTTTATTGCCTTGGAGCTCTGGGATACACTCATACACACTGCACATTACTGTGAGTTTTATTGCTGTGCAGTTCTGTGATATGCTCATACACAGTGCATATTTCTGTGGGTTTTATTGCTGTGCAGCTCTGTAATACGCTCATATGCAGTGCACGTTTCTGTGGATTTTATTGTTCAACCAATTAGAGGGGCTGTGATCCAGTATACTTAACATGCGTGGCTCTTCTTTGTAAAAATGCTTGCATTTAAACATTTCATAATTTTATTTATCTCAATAGATACATTTGAAATGGTATACAAAATCTACAAGTAGGCACTTGGTATCCACGTTTAATATAAAGAGAGGAAAAGGCGTAGCTCTAAGAGGAAAAGGTGGAGCTTAAAGAGGAAGGGTGGGGATTAACCAGGAAGAGGTGTGGCCTTGACAGGAAGGGGTGCCTCAAATTTAAATTAGGGGGTGCACGAGTTTAGTCAGGCCTAGGGCAGCACAAAACCTAAATACACCACTGGATCCCTACCTAGCATTATTGGATCATCGCAACACACCAACGCAAGGTCTGGAGTGCAGTCCTGCTCGAAGACTGATGGTCGAAGGACCAAATCGTTACTTCCCATGAGAGGAAGTCTGTTAATGAAGGATCACGGGATGAATGACAGGCACCAAATTCTATGCACAAAACAACGTGCATTGCAAGCCGCTCAATATAATAGGGGAGCCAAAGACCTGCGGCCTCTAAATGTTGGCGAACAGGTGTGGGTACAACCACCAATTAACCAGGGAAAAGAGTGGCGGAAAGCTTGCCTAAGAGCCCCTGCTGGAATCAGGTCCTATGAAGTTGTAACAGAGTCAGGACAAGTTCTGAGAAGAAATAGGAGGCACCTGAGAGGCACTGGACGATACAGGCCTCAAATAAGGACCCAAAGTAGCAATCAAGAGGAATATGACACGGACGAGACAAACCAGCCATCAATCGCAAATACCCCAGAAGAAGATCAGGAAGAACCACACTGTGAAATATCAGACACAGAAAGACTGGGGGATGACACCAATGTTCTACGAGAACAACCACAAGGATACAGAAACACCCAGACTAGAAGCGGGAGATCCATCCTAAAACCAGTATATCTAAATGATTATGTGGACTAACATGTGACCCACTACAAGAATCCGTTTCACGATCCATCTACCTCCTAGACTTGAGCTAAAGGAAACAACTTCCATTTTCCCAAAAAGGGAAAGATGTATCAATATGTGTGGAACCAGGAAGGAGAGTGTTTGTAACCAGGGGGAAGGATATATGTGTTACACTGCAGCTCAGCAGGATATAGGGGAGGAGTCACATGGACACGGACTAGTTAGCAGAACTGTAGATTAGAACCTGTTATAAGATGATGTCTTAATAAATATATAAAACCCTGCAGCTGGAGTCAGAGACAATATTTACAGAATCAGTCTCATTTATACACCATACACCTTTTATGGCAAATATCTTGCATATATGCCCTCTTGCAGGGCACTCTAAAAATCGACTGTTCGAGTCTCATTGACTTGCATTGAGTTCGGATTGTGTTCGCGTCCGATTTCAAATTTTTGAAATTGTTAGAGTTCGAATGCGAACCGAACACGGGGGTGTTTGGCTCATCCCTAGTTTATAGCAGGCCATTAGGAAGTTGTTGGCATTTCATTGTTAGTCTGTTGCATGACTCAATTCATATGATGCACAGGCAGCCCAAAAAAATCCCGCAACTAACTAAACATTACTTGTTAGTAAAGTGGTATGTGGTCACTAGATTCTTTGGGGATCTATTGACTGCAAATTAACCCTGCATATGGAGCTGTGCTGATCCCAGCAGACTTGAAAGGCTGTGCTGTGTATAAGGCACCCAGCAAACGCAGTGAAATTTGCAGACTGTATGAGCTAAAGCAAACATTCCAGATAATCTGGGTGCATGAGCCAAGCAGACATGCCAGATAATCTGGGTGCATGAGCCCAGCAGACATGCCAGATAATCTGGGTGCATGAGCCCAGCAGACATGCCAGATAATCTGGGTGCATGAGCCCAGCAGACATGCCAGATAATCTGGGTGCATGAGCCCAGCAGACATGCCAGATAATCTGGGTGCATGAGCCCAGCAGACATGCCAGATAATCTGGGTGCATGAGCCCAGCAGACATGCCAGATAATCTGGGTGCATGAGCCCAGCAGACATGCCAGATTAATCTGGGTGCATGAGCCCAGCAGACATGCCAGATAATCTGGGTGCATGAGCCCAGCAGACATGCCAGATAATCTGGGTGCATGAGCCCAGCAGACATGCCAGATAATCTGGGTGCATGAGCCCAGCAGACATGCCAGATAATCTGGGTGCATGAGCCTAGCAGACATGCCAGATAATCTGGGTGCATGAGCCCAGCAGACATGGCAGATACTCTGGGGGTGTAGGAGCCCTGCAGACATGGCAGATACTCTGGGGGTGTAGGACGGAGCCCAGCAGACTTGGGAAGCGGTGCTGAAAGTCTGACAGTCACTCTGGCAAGCTGTGCTATGAGTAGGAGCCCAGCATACAGGGAAAGCTGTCTTCACAGTTCTTAAGTGGCAGTCCTGAGGAAGGCTCCGCATTAGGAGCCGAAACGTCGAATTTTATGAACCAATAAATCATTTTTGGAAATCCCTGGAGTGCTGGCGTACTTGCTGTGAATGTTTACTAAAGGCCATCGCCGAGCACCGGGTACTGGAGAGAGATTTGGGTGAACCGTGAGTGCAAAACCTTCTTGCTTTATTGTATACTCTTGGGACGTGGTACAGTCCATGGTTATTGCACCGGCACCTGCACTTTGCCAATTGAGGCTCTATTAAGGACATTGTTTTATACCACCACGCTGCACAGATAGACAAGCTGTGTTAGCTATGGAAGATTTTTTGCTACAGGCTGGTGCTCATGCAGAACAAGCACATACATTGCAATTTACTGATGATGATGCCAGCGCCATCCTATGGGCTACGTCCAGTTCTCAGTTAAGCTACACACGCTCTTCAAAGGACTTATTTTTTGCTTTGGTCAAAATGAGAAAAAAGGAGGTTGACTTGGATTTGCATGGCCTCTTCCTCTCAGATTATCATAGGGCCAAACTGTCATGCGTCGCTGTGTGTGAGGAGCAGGGGAGTCCGGTTTGCAGCAAATGCAGGAGACCATACAGGTTGAAGGGCACGGTTTAGATTATTTTATGCACCGGCAGGACAAAAGGAATATACAGGACCAGAACTAAAAGATGACTAGACACAATAAAGGAGCTGACATAGAGGACTAAGAGAAAAATGAATAAACTAGACACAGGCTGGATACAGAGGGGCATGTCATGAACTAGACACAGGCTGGATACAGAGGGGCATGTCATGAACTAGACACAGGCTGGATACAGAGGGGCACGTCATGAACTAGACACAGGCTGGATACAGAGGGGCATGACATGGACTAGACACAAGCTGGATACAGAGGGGCATGACATGAACTAGACACAGGCTGGATACAGAGAGGCATGTCATGAACTAGACACAGGCTGGATACAGAGAGGCATGTCATGAACTAGACACAGGCTGAATACAGAGGGGCATGACATGAACTAGACACAGGCTGGATACAGAGAGGCATGTCATGAACTAGACACAGGCTGGATACAGAGAGGCATGTCATGAACTAGACACAGGCTGGATACAGAGGGGCATGACATGAACTAGACACAGGCTGGATACAGAGGGGCATGACATGAACTAGACACAGGCTGGATACAGAGGGGCACGACATGAACTAGACACAGGCTGGATACAGAGGGGTACTTACACAGAAGCAGGATAATAACAGAGGCAGATTGCAGGACACAGGGACAGATACACAAATAGCAGAGGGTCTATGGTGGAGGTGGCAACAAAGAGGTCTTGGTACAGGGGTCAGCAGAAGTCCATATGAATGGTGGAAGTCCTTGAAATAAACAGAAGTCCTTTTGGCAAAATGAGGGGATAATCCAAATAGCAATGAAAAGTCCAGTAGGGAAGACAAGGGGGTCTGGAATCCAGGTACAGGCAGGTTCACACAGCGTGTGACTCAGTGGTCAGATGTTAATGCTGAAGTCCCGAGCATTGGGCGTAGTCTACCTATATGGAGACCTGGGCAGGTGAGGGGTAATTAAACTCAGGGACAAACATATGGGAAATACTGGGCTGGAGGATGGGGAACTGGATCAAAGCAAGGGCTAGATGGGAAATCTGGAATGGGACAGAACAGGGAAGATGGTAGTTCAGACCCATATCAAGGCCTTTTGCGGTGTCTGCGGCGACGGGCATGACACAAACGAATCCCTAGAGGATTCAGAATAAATAATGTACCAACCCTGGGAAGACTAAAACCACAAGTATGCAGGGACTGGACTAGTGTTTTGAACAAATGTTCTTTAGACCTCATGCTGGTCGTTGTAAAAGAAGTTAAGGATGAGCTTGAGGAAGTTCGTACAAAGATTTTGGAATTTGAGAGTGAACATACGACCTGGATTGGATCAGAAGAAGGTCAAACATCGATGGTTAAGATTGAACAGGAGGTATTGAAATATAAGAACGAATTAGTTCGATTTAAGATGGAGAAATTTGAAAAGGTCAAAAAGGACTATACACAACATCGAGTCTAAAGATGGTTGAGTGGGGAATCTAATAAAAGACCATTCAGGATCCCCAGGAAACGTATACGTAAACCTAAAATCCACACTGTGGACACCACTTTGGGTGAATCAGCTTCCGAGAATGAACCATTAGAAGAGATCAGAAACACCGGGCACACAGAACCAAACAAGCACCATTACGCGGAGTCGTGTGAGAAACGTGGAGGAAGGAGAGTCTCCAGGAGAGGGCAGAAGGGTAAACCAGGCAGGCTCCAGGGGCAAGCCACCCCTCAGGAGATGATTCCGATATTCAATCTTTCAGACAGAGCCCTGACGGAAGTAGAAATAGGGCTATTAAGTAAGGGTTTATCGTTTATTCCATCCTCAAAACCGAATGACTTTCAGTGGAACATTGAATTATTTAGGTTTGGTCAAACCCTACGCCTTAATGATTTCTTTAAGAATGACATTCCTACTGAAGCTATCCCAATGTTCCGACGTAAGAGTCGGTTTGATCCTTTGCCGAATCAGTCAACAATTAAGACCTTTTTACATCAAGTTAAGATTGAAGTGAATCAAACTATCAAGAATCATAAACCTAAGCACAGCAATGTCTCAAAACTTGAACGTGAGGCAATTAAAAAGTTATCCAACGATGCATCCATAGTCATACGACAGGCCGATAAAGGTGGGCAATGGTCATCTTGAATTATTCCCAATATGCCCAGGAAATGCATTCGCAACTGATGGACAGAACTACGTATATGCCGTTACCAAAGGTATTGTGTCCAAATTTGAAGGAAGCCTTAGAAGGGGTTTATTGGCGGGATACATAGATGAGGATCTGTTCCAATATTTGTTGAAACCCTACCCTAGGACTCCTGTTATTTATGGTATACCCAAAATCCACAAAAGTATGACATCTCCACCATCAAGGCCTATTGTGTCAGCAGGAGGTGGTGTCATTGAACCTATTGCAAAGTGGTTGGACTTTTTGTTCAAGGATCCAGTGAAGGGTATTCCGACGTGTATTAAAGATACTAAAGATTTTTTGCAGAGAATAAGGGCTGTCACAACTGATGTTAATGATTTAGTATTTGTAACTCTTGATGTCAGAAGCCTGTATACAGTTATCCCCCATGAAGGGGGTATAGAAGCAATGAGAGAGTTATTATTGAACTCCGATGCGTATACAGGCCCCTGCATAGAATTTGTTCTGGAACTTCTTGAAATGGCGTTGAAATACAATTACTTTAGATTTGAGGACAAGTGGTACCTACAGTGCATGGGCATGTCCATGGGTGCCGCGATGGAGCTATGATGAACAGAAGACAGAACGATTTCAGAACTGGGACTGCAAGAGATGCTTGGGTTGCGTTACTTACAGCCACATGATCCCCTCCAAGGAATTCCGCC
The DNA here is from genome assembly GCA_009667805.1 of Leptobrachium leishanense. Taxonomy (NCBI): domain Eukaryota; kingdom Metazoa; phylum Chordata; class Amphibia; order Anura; family Megophryidae; genus Leptobrachium; species Leptobrachium leishanense. Next base: position 46,198 of record RXON01003031.1, read on the forward strand.
ATCCTCATACAGGAAAGCGTTTCTTCATCAGACATTTGATTACATGCAAAACGGAATATGTAATCTATGAAATCCTATGCCCATGTGGGTTTGCGTATATAGGTAAGACCATCACCCAACTCTGTGAGAGAATTCGAAACCACAGGTCCAATATAAGAACGGCATACAGGGATGAGAAATCGGATAAACCGGTAGCGAGGCATTTCCTGGAGTTAGGTCACCCGTTGTCCTCTTTAAAGTTTTTGGCAATAGATCATATTCCACCATTAAAACGAGGGGGAGATAGAGCATTAATACTTCTCCAAAGAGAGGCACAGTGGATACATAGGTTAGACACGGTACATCCACATGGCCTTAACGAAAGGAATGTATATTCAGCATTTATCTAACCATGGGAGATTCTGGAGGGATATAATTGGACAAACACAATAATCAATAATATGTATGTGACTATCCAGGCAACTGGTTAAAAGGTTGTTAACATCGAGATATGGGCATGCAGTAACTGTAGCAAATTGTTTTTAAACTTATGATTATTGTTATGAGGTGGTAGTATGTGTTTGTGGAGTCTTTTCCAATTATCACCCCTGGGCTTGGTGGGACCATGGTTCTGGATTGGTCAGTGCATCGCATCCTTGGCAAACACTATTGTTGCCATGACAATGAATGTGAGGTTACTGATCGGAGCCGGGTATTGACGCATGCGCACTGGTCAGGTGAACACGCCGGAATCACCACACACCGGGTGGAGACTAATTGGAATACTATCATTGTTGGTAAGTGTTATGTCTATTTATATGATGTTTGAGCTTGTTTATACATGTCTGTCCTGATGAAGACTCCGCATTAGGAGCCGAAACGTCGAATTTTATGAACCAATAAATCATTTTGGAAATCCCTGGAGTGCTGGCGTACTTGCTGTGAATATTTACTAAAGGCCATCGCTGCGCAACGGGTACTGGAGAGAGATTTGGGTGAACCGTGAGTGCAAAACCTTCTTGCTTTATTGTAAATATATATATATTTATATTCTTATAAATATATATATCCAGACTTGTATTACACACACATTTTGGCAACTAATTGCCCCCCCATTTGGTTGATCCCTCCAGAAGAAATGTTGAACCCGATAGAGCAGAGACTAACATATATTTATATACATTTAGTTGAGATTGTCCACATGCCACTCCCCCATGTGCGTATGTGTATATATGGTCTGAGGTCTGTGGGTGGGTGTATATATATATCTGCGTGTTGATATATACGTATATGTCTGTGTGGTATCAATGCATCCCTACTCTATACACAGCGCTCCGTGTCCCTATAAAATTGTTACATCCTCAGCCCCTGCTGTGCCCCCTGGGGGGTCTGGGCAAGAAGGGGGACTGCTGGCTGGTCGGGTGCCAGCACTTGCTGCTGGCAGATCGGCATCTGAGGGGGCGGTGTCTGGTGTGGTTACCAGGAGCCACAGGCTTTAAAACAGGGCTCTAGGAATTGCCTCATCACCCTGTTGTGGAGTTTATTTCACGCGCTACTACTTCTATAATCTATTTTACTTTACTGTTGACGACCCTGCTTGTATGAGATCCCTTCTCCTGTTATTTGACCCGGCTTGGCTTAGACTACTCTCTCTATCGTGTTTATTACGCCGTATCACTTGTTTTAGTGATTTAACCCCCTGCTGGTTGCTGGGTTGATCACTTGCTGTTTTGGGTTCTTTCCCTTCACGTTTAGGGGTATCGTTTGTAACCCTCCGGGCTCCTTTTACCCAGGTTACTACTTATGTTTATGGTTTTGCTAAGACCACGATAACAAACTATTGTTTATTTCTGTTTTATGTTATTTCTGCATCTCTGACTGCTCTGCACCTTGAATACTTCACGGATTGTCATTCCACGTATGGTGTTTCTGAGTGTGTCCTAGGTAATCTGTTGGTCTCGAATCCTTCAGAGCTGTTGTGGAAATTTTATTATGTGGACATTATACTCTAGGATGTGTGTGTTTTATAAATTGTCATCTGTCTCCCTGTGTCAGATTAAACCGAGAAACGCTCTAG
>RXON01003033.1:0-61637 GCA_009667805.1 Leptobrachium leishanense
GAACACAGCACCGACCAGCCGCCAGAAAAAGCCGACAAGCTGACATGATGAGGTAAAACGAACAAAAAAAAAAAAGAACGATTAAAAGGTTCAAATTTGAAATGCTGTTTGCACAAATACTACTGACGACGAAAATGTCTGGAATTAACCGTACTCTTTTAGCAGCAAGGATGCGGAGGACGTCTGCAGCCCATGGTAGACGTTCCACTGGATTTTAGCCCCACCTGCGGGACTAACTCTGCCCAGTGACTTCATCACACGCATGGACATGATAGCACGCCTCTTGGTGGTAAGGGGTTAAAAATTAACCCTTTCGCTGCGGAGGACGCGCTCAGCACGTCCACCCACAGGTAGCGTTGCGTGCGGAGAGGACCGCGCTGAGCGTGTCCTCCTTTGCGGCCAGCGATCGGCCGGAATCCGGCCGATCGCTGTGCCCCCGGTGCGGGCTGACATCCCCGATGTCAGCCCAGCACCGGGACCGCCTGCCGGCACCATTAGATGTCATCGCAGCGGCACATGGACATCTAATTCAGGCGCCCCCCGCGATAATAAATAAAAAAAAAAAATATTTTAAAAAAAATATAAAAAAAATAAACAAGTTTTCTTATTTTTGGTTTGATAATCAGCAATATTGTTCCCATTTCAATTATAATGTGAACAATGATGCTGCACTAACGATTTTTGTATGCGGTGCGTTTGTTAAAAATCGCGTAATTTCCCCCAAAAAAAATGTAACGAGACCATTTCAAATTTTTTAAACAAGCGCACCCCATACAAAATATAACCGCAATTGCTCGCATGTTAAAATGTGAAAAAAAAACACTTTACACTGTTGTAATTATTGAAAATTCATATTTATTGCATTTTTGTTAATATACAGACAGGACATGACGTATACATATAATAATGACATATTATGAATCTGCCGAGTCTGATGGAAAAAACGATATATAATTTGTCTGGGTCATATAATAAAATAAGCCTTCAAAAACACGTTTTAAACAAGATGAGCGAAACAGTAAAGATGAGCTCAGCACAGAGGCGTGAAACAGTCGTTTTATTCACAGTCGTGTTTGGTATCGTTGGAACGGCCATGCTCTGCCGATCCAACAGTACCAAACTTTAACCCCTAGCTGCCACGGATCGGGAGATAGGGGGTTCATTGGAACCCCCTATCTCCCACCGTTGGTGGCAGCTAGGGGTTAAACTCCAGGACTGGCGTCATCGTGCTATGCACGATGACGCCAGTCCTTAGGGGAGTTCCTGGAGGCTTGGCCGACATCCAAGATGTCGGCCAGCTCCGGGAAAGGATCACGAACCGGCGCTTTTCAGCGCCGATTCGTGATCCGGCTCCCCAGGGGTTAATGACAGCCACCGTTTGGAAGGGCAGGCTGTGCCCTTCCAAGCGTGCCTGTATTAACCCCCTGCTCCCTGGCAATCGGGAGGGAGTGAGGTCCGAAGGACCTCCCCCCTCCCTTCCAGGCGCCTCCTCCGCACATGCGGGGGGGGGGGCGCCTGAATTAGATGTCATTGCGTTGCCGCGTTGACATCTAATGTCCCCGTCGGGCTCCCGAGTGCTGGGCTGACATCTAAGATGTCAGCCCGCACCGGGGGGACGCAGCAATCCGCCGGAATCCGGCGGATTGCTGCCTCCTGTGCTCGGACGCGCTGAGAGAGTCCGCAGCACAGGAGAACCACTTGGCTGGACGCGCTGAGCGCGTCCATAGCAGCCAAGTGGTTAAAGAATAAACGTTTTTAATAATGTATAAATAAAACGAGAATATTTTTTAGTTTGAAATCTATGGGATTCGCCTGATTAAACCTACTAAATGAAACCACCGAAAATCAGGGCATTTCACTGACATTTCTCTGCTGTTCGGTGTTCTTTGAATAGGTTAAACATTGCTTCTCTCTGTGGATTTCACTGCCGTCAAACAGGCACCGTATTTTGCTGGCAATTCGCCAATATTTGGCGAACTGACAGCTTTGAATAGCCGAATGGCCATGAAATTGCACCGTACAGGGAAATTCACTGTTTGGTGCAATTTCGGGCCAAATGCTTTCTATGAATAACCCTGATAGCCTTCCAAATCAGACACTTTTGGTAACCAAAAGAAAAAGGATTTTTAGATTTATTTTTTACTTTTTACATGAAACCTGGTCATGTTCGGTATCATTGGAAAGGCTATGCTCTGGCCTCTAGCTTCAATGAGTCCAGAGATACAGGGGGTTGAAAGACCCCTGTATCTCCTCCATAGGGAATTCCCTGCCTGGCGGGGGGTCATCACGTCCATGCGCGATAACGTCACTGGATGGGGATAAGTCCAGCAGGTGGGTTGAAATCCAGCGGAACTTCTACCATGGACTGCAGACGTCCTCCGCGTCCTAGCTACTACTGAGTACCGCAGAAAAAAAAGCCCTGCTTATAGTAAGAAACTTAATAAAAGTAATTTTAACCCTTGCCATCAAGAGGTATGCTATGATGTCCTGGCAGCCGGCAGGCCTAAACACTGTAGGGCGGCTTAGCATGCCCAGTGGTTTCTGGCCTTCTTGAGGCCTGCTTCCTTTCCGAGCAGCCAATCACATTGAGGCAGTTTCCCTGCAGCCAATGAGATGAGCACCCGCTGGGAAGGGATGCTGGCTGGAAGAGGACCAGAAAGCCGCAGGTTGTGCTATGTCACCTTGCAGCGTTCAAGCCCACCTACTGTTGGTCGGGATGCCAGCCTTAAGGTTTTTGGCACATTCAGCTAAATTGCTTTGTGACCTAACAAATAAAAAAAAAATGCATATTTTTTATCAATACTCCTTACTGCTCTCTACTGTTTTACTTTTTATTGCTTATTGGGGAAAACATTTTGGATATAGCCATTTGGAGCCCCAGGGATCCCTCGAGGGGAACATACTGCTGAACCATTGCCATGGGAGAAGAAAACCGCCAAAATATAAGGGCCCTATTACAATCTTTGCGTTAAAACACTCGCGCAACATGTGAATTTGTGTGCCAAGCGTTAAACATTAACGCACGTAAATCAACGCTGGTATTACAATCCTCACACATTTTTTCATCCATCGAGCAATAAAGCTCGTAAAACGGACACGCACAAATTCTCGCGCAGTAACATTGCGAGCAGAAATCAATGTGCGGACTGTTATTTTCACGCAATTCAGCCAATCAGAATAAGAACCGCAATTATCTCATGTTAAGTTTTTGCGCCCGCCAAAGTCAATCTGAGTATATATGCTGCATCAATAATAAATGCACGCACAACTTCTCCATTTTATTGTTTGGGTATGTGTAGAATGTGTAACTATACTTTGCAATATGTAGTAAATCGGTACAATTATAAAGCAATATTAAGTTTGAATGACTAATATCAGGTGAAGAAAAAAACTCCTAAATTGATTCAGTTTTTGGGGATTGAACTAGTCACTTTGGGACCAAGAGGTGGTAATTTGGATTTCAAATTACTACAACGAGAAGCATATTGGATTTACCGATTGAAAACCTTGCAACCAGGTGGTTTTAACGAAGGTTTTAATTTTACATTTTTCGTGCATCCAAATTGAAGCATTCATCTAATACTGTCAATTTGTATATAATATCCGTGATTATTCTATTTAATATTAGCAGCAGGCTGACGTGGAGTTTCCATAAAGATCATCTGGAACCCATTTGAAATCCATCATCACTTGCTTAATTGATGATTGGAGAATCTACGTCTTCAATTAGTGTGCCTATAAAAGAAGTTTATCTGCAGAGAGTCTGTGTTATTTCATTTTTTCTTTTAGCTTGGATGGTTGTGTGTGTGTGAATTGTTACTCACTCCTGATGCTTAATTCGTTCAGCGAAACACGTTGAGACATATATCTCAGGAGATGTGATAGAAACATTTAAATACGTAAAGGGAATCCACAAGGTAGAGGAAGGGAGTATATTTAAACGGAAACAAAGTAGCAAAACAAGAGGACATAGTCTTAGATTAGAGGGGCAAAGGTTTAAAAGTAACATCAGGAAGCATTATTTTACTGAGAGGGTGGTGGATACATGGAACAGCCTTCCAGTTGAAGTGGTAGAGGCCAAAACAGTAATTGAATTTAAGCAGGCATGGGATAGGCATAAGGCTATCCTAAACAAAAGATAAATCCAGGTTAAGTATCCATGTAATTGGGCAGACTAGATGGGCCGAAAGGTTCTTATCTGCCGACATTTTCTATGTTTCTATGTTTCTATATACAGTTTCTTTTGGTGTGCAATCATTTATTCTCATGTTTGACATGGGTCACAAAATTGACCCCTTGTTTTGTTATACTTATAGTGGCTGTGCTGCATATAGAGCTATGCAAGGTTGACGTTTATATAGAATCAATCCTTGAGTATCCATGATTTAGCTACTGAGCAATATAATACAATAACCCACCTTTCTTTTCTCTCATATGAACCCTCGAAGGTTCACTCCTTTTCCAGTGATCGTATAGATATTGACAATGTGCTGAACTAACTTCCAACAATACTGGAATTTTCATGTGGTAGAATTAGGACCACGGAGCAAGCGGTACCATAAGGGTTTTCTATATAGACCTCATTATCGATACTAGTTTAAAAGGTAGATTTTGCAAGTATTGAGTCTGCATATAGGGTTATTCCCTTTGAGAACCCAAGATATTCTTTTGTATATAATCTGTTCTATCTATTACGGCTGTATTGACTATATAGGATGACTATATAGAATGGTTACCGCTTATACTGAACTTATCCTAATGAACCGCTCGCAGTTTCAGGGTATTTGTTGAGATATCGGTCTTATCTACCCTTCTCTACTAGACGAACCCATAGGGTTTTTTCTGGGTACGTTCTTTCATCTACCAGATATCGTAGAGACATAATAAATATGTAAGGGTTGATCGTGCTGGATATATTATAAACGATAGCCCAAAATCTCAAATGATTGAATTATGTACGATTATATGAATATCAGAAAGGTTTATATATAGACCCTAATAATACCCTAGCTTTGAAAGTTAGAGCTCGGATGTACCCAGCTCTTATACTGAGCTACACTCATTTTTTGCTTAAATCTGGGAAAATACTCTGGATGTTAATCGGCACAGCCACAAGCATGGTATACTTGATGTCTGAACCTCACTAATCCACTCTAAGTATTCTAATATGTTATTTTGCATTTGGAACCGTGTTAAACTAACGGGTCACCTAGAATTGTTCATCCTTAAATATTTCATTAACTGGATGGTTATAATTGGAAGGTGATACTATATGCAAACATATTAGCACCAGAGTAGGGATGTGCGTTTCGGAATTTCGGAATTTTCACGAAATTTCCCGATTTCGTGTTTTCGGATGCGGCCGATTTTCCGAAAATTTTTAGATCCGAAAACGGCAGATCCGAAAAGTTTTCCGAGCCGAAACGAAATATTTTCGGAATTTTCGAATGGACTTGAAATGTGTCAAATCGAAATTTATTTTCGCTCTATTCATGATTTCTGTTCCATTCGTGATTTCGGTTCCATTTCGGTAATTCTGGACATCGTATATTTAACTATTACCGGTTATATCACTTGTTTTTTTTGTTTCCAATGATCCGATAATTCTGTCGATACGAACATTCGTAATCAGGTCGGATCCGATTCGTCCGCGGGTCGCGCATGCGCGCGCGCGCGCGCACGTGTGGATGTCGTAACTTTATTGAGCCATTTTTGTACAGAGTTTTGACAATTGCCCAAAAAAATTGAAATTATTTATCATGGCTGAAGGAAGAGACAGAGAGTCCCATTCGGACACCTCCTCGTCTGCTTCCACCCCAGAGACACCAGGGAAGAAGCGGGCCAGTAACATGGCGTTTGACGAGATGCTGGAGCTGGTCCGCATCTTTGATCGCAAAGACTATGATTGCCGTAAGGGCCCTTACGGCAGAAAGAATAACGCACGCAAGAACCATATCCTAGATAAGCTACGCACCACCATCGCAGAATTATTTGGGAAAGACCGGACGAAGGACCAGCTCCGAAAACGCTGGTCCGATCTGAAGACGCGTGAGCAGGAGCAGCTGAGGCACATCCGGTGTGTCATAGCCGAACGTAAGTGTCATGTTATATTGTAAAGCGCTGCGCAAACTGTTGGCGCTATATAAATCCTGTATAATAATAATAATGTGCTTGCATGTGTTAATGTGCACAGAAATACGTTGATTTATCTAGTCCTTTTTTCATGCAATGTGATTGTGTATAGCTTTGCGTTTTCACAATTCGTCATACATGCATTTTTGCCATAGCTCTTACTTTTTGTGACTTTACGTATTCGTGAAAATTGTGACATTTGATGTATGTAGATGAAGTTACAATGCTGGATTTCTTTTGGCACTGTGTGTATAGTCTGTAGTGTGCTGGGGGGGTGGTTGTTGTGATTGAGTGATGCATACGAGATGACCCGCAGCTTGCCCAATATTGGATCCCACCTGCGCACCAATAAAAATCTCTGCGTCTCTGCTAAGTGATAGGATGGGACATGTAGTTCTTCTGAAAGTGCATCCAAACAGAGCCGCGTTCAATACATCCTCAGCAGCTGCTGAATTGTTGCAGCGCAGCAATTCAGTTTGCTGCAGCAGTGTCATTATTGAATGCTTTAGATGCAAATTTCAAAACAAAATGGTGGATTACTGTTGTTGTTTCTGCAATATCCAGTTTTATTAGCAGAAACTGAAAGTGAAACTGAGGCTGAGGCCTTCTATAAAATAACTGAAAGCAGTCAGCATAATGCGTTTTGTACGCACACAACACAAATAATAGTTTTTATTGAATAAACGTAATGTTTACTTCTGAAAAAAATATATAATTGACCGGTAATATATGTCTATGTGCAGAGGAAATAAATAAATATTTTGTGACTTTAGAACTATGAGATGGGAGTAGTGGTGAGTCAAGCTGGTAGTGGGTAGTGGAGGGGTGTCGCAATACTTTCGGCAATATATTGTATAGATATAACATTTTTTCCAGTCTGCATTATTTAAGTGTTATTTTTTGGATTTGGCAGAAGACAGGAAGAAGGCAGCATCTGCCCCGGCGGGCACCAGTGCCCCAATGGAGGAGGAGCCACGGGCGACCACCAGCGCTAGTATATACTGTTTTATTTTGCAACGACTTTTGGTCAAAAACAGAAACATTTTTATATAGAAGGAGAAGCCAGACCGGACACATCCAGTGTCAGGCTAATAAATCGGGAGGCGATCGGCGAGCTACGCCTGGCTGTTACCTCCATCAACGCCATACAGGAACTGCTCCAGGAACTGCGGGAGCACATAAGCAATGCCGCGGACATCCTGGAGCGGCAGTGAGACCAGTGGCAGCCTCCTCCCGAATGTAACCGGAATGTGCCTCAGCTGCTCCTGCTCGCATGCCTTGAGGTCGGACCAGCGTTTTCGGAGCTGGTCCTTCATCTGGTCCTTCCCGAACAGCTCCAGGATGGTGGTGCGTAGCTTGTCAAGGATACGATCCTTGCGGGTGTTATTCTTCCTGCCGTAAGGGTCCTTACGGCAGCCATAATCTTTGTAATCATAGATGCGGACCAGCTCCAACATCTCCTCAAATGCCAGTAACTGTTGGGCAGTTTGCCATCCTTGGCACGTTCCCTTCCCTTCCCCATGTTGTAAATAAATGTTATATTTTTTCTATTTATTTTCCTGTTTATGTGCGTTGCTTTTCCTTACTTAATAAGTTAATATGTATTGCTTGGTTTCTTTCCACACTGTTTAAAATTATATATACATAAATGTATTGACATTTCTATGGACCCTTTGTCATAAATTTGTCAACATATTTGTGGCCATGAATGTGACTGTGCACATTCTACACTTCCTGCCTGGCCAAAAAATGTCACACACTAACACAACCTTGTTGTACTGCCTGAGATTTGATTACCGACGTGGCATGGTTTTGTTAAGCTTAGGCGATGTCACAACAACATGGATTTTTGTCCACAGTCACATTCATTGTATAACCAAGAATTTATCAAAAAATATTGATGGCAGCACTGCGTGAAGTCTTCTCCGACACAACCCAAAGATCCTCAGTGCGGCTCAGGTCTAGTTTATTTGTCCCTGTTTGCAGCTTCACGCAACACCTCCTCCAGGGGTCAAGTCCTGGGGAAAAAAGTGAGGGAACTCACCCACGAATTCCACAACCCCTATTACCTGAAGAAAAAATATATCTAATCACGAGTATAGCAGTGCGTGCCGGTGATACCATTTTTATTGGGTTAACTTTACATTTAAAAGACAAGCTTTCAAGAGTGTAAACTGGAAACTATACTGATCAGTGAAAGGTATCACTACGTACAGGTATACTCGCGATTTTGGCAACTGGACTAACGCGTTTTATATATAATCTATATATATATCCAGGCACAGACCCCCCAGAATTATATACACAGCACTGGACCCCCAGAATAATATACACGGCACTGGTTATATGGATATATTTTCCCAGTTCACATGGATATAATTGCCCCAGCTCTCATGGATAATGCCCCCAGCTCTCATGGATATTATGCCCCAGGTCTCATGGATATTGCCCCCAGGTCTCATGGATAATGCCCCAGCTCTCATGGATACTGCCCCAGGTCTCATGGATAATGTCCCCAGGTCTCATGGATACTGCCCCAGGTCTCATGGATAATGCCCCAGGTCTCATGGATAATGCCCCAGCTCTCATGGATATTGCCCCCAGGTCTCATGGATAATGCCCCCAGGTCTCATGGATAATGCCCCCAGGTCTCATGGATAATGCCCCAGCTCTCATGGATAATGCCCCAGCTCTCATGGATATATGCCCCAGCTCTCATGGATAATGCCCCCAGGCAGGGCCGCCATCAGGGCATTACGCCCATTACTGCCGTAAGGGGCCCGGGCCCGGTGGGGGCCCGGGCCGCTGGGGCCTGGGGGGAGGATCCCGGGCCCCCAACGGCAGCGGCGTCGCCCTTTAACAGCTCCGGTATCGGACTCGATGAGTCCGAATCCGGAGCTGTGTCCCTGCTGCTGCTGCAGGAGCCGGAGGAGACTGAGACACTGTGTCTCCTCCGGCTCCTGGCAGCTTCACTTCCTGGCTGGGCGGGGCCAAGCAGCGTGTGAGGGGCCTCCCAAGCACGTTGCTTTGGCTCCGCCCCTCCACTCAGTGAAGCTGCGCGCCAGAGCTGGAGGGGCCGGGAAGACCAGAAGAAAAGAAGAGAAGAAGATTGAAGAAAAGGTGAAGAAAAGAAGAGCTGAAGACAGAAGAAAAAAAGATAGAAGACAGCGAGTGGTGAGCCAGGGCCCAGACCCTAAGACCCAGGGCCCAGACCCCTAGGCCCAAACCCAGGACCCAGACCCCCTAGGCTCAGACCCAGGGCCCAGACCCCCTAGGCCCAAACCCTAAGGCCCAGACCCAGGGCCCAGACCCCCTAGGCCCAAACCCAGGCCCAGACCTAGGGCCCAGACCCTAAGACCCAGGGCCCAGACCCCTAGGCCCAAACCCAGGGCCCAGACCCAGGGCCCAGACCCCTAGGCCCAAACCCAGGCCCAGACCCAGGGCCCAGACCCCTAGGCCCAAACCCAGACCCCAGACCCAGGCCCAGACCCCTAGGCCCAAACCCTGGGCCCAGACCCAAGGCCCAGACCCCAAAGCCCAAATACAGACCCAGGGCCCAGACCCTAGGGTCCAGACCCCAGACCCAGGACCCAGACACTAGGGCCCAGGCCCAGACCCCCTAGGCCCAAACCCAGGACCCAGACCCCTAGGCCCAAACCCAGGACCCAAGGCCCAGACCCAGGCCCAGGCCCTAGGCCCAAACCCAGGACCCAAGGCCCAGACCCTGGGCCCAGACCCCCTAGGCCCAAACCCAGGGCCCAGACCCAGGGCCCAGACCCCTAAGCCCAAACCCAGGGCCCAGACCCCAAGGCCCAGACACTAGGGCCCAGGCCCAGACCCTGGGCCCAGACCCCTGGGCCCAGACCCAGGGCCCAGACCCCTAGGCCCAAACCCAGGACCCAAGGCCCAGACCCCCTAGGCCCAGACCCCTGGCCCAACCCCAAGCCCAGACCCAAGGCCCAGACCCAGGGCACAGACCCAGGACCCAGGGCCCAGACCCCTAGGCCCAAACCCTAAGGCCCAGACCCTAGGGCCCAGACCCAGGGCCCAGACCCAGACCCTAGGGCCCAAACCCAGGGCCCAGACCCCTGGGCCCAGACCCCTAGGCCCAGACCCAAGGCCCAGACCCAGGGCCCAGACCCCTAGGCCCAAACCCAGGACCCAAAGCCCAGACCCTGGGCCCAGACCCCCTAGGCCCAGACCCCTGGGCCCAAACCCCAAGGCCCAGACCCAAGGCCCAGACCCAGGGCCCAGACCCAGGGCCCAGACCCCCTAGGCCCAAACCCAGGACCAAGGCCCAGACTCAGGGCCCAGACCCCTAGGCCCAAACCCAGGACCCAAGGCCCAGACCCTGGCCCAAACCCCAAGGCCCAGACCCAGGGCCCAGACCCCAAGGCCCAGACCCAGGGCCCAGACACCAGGGCCCAGACCCCCTGGGCCCAGACCCCAGGGCCCAGACCCAGGGCCCAGACCCCTAGGCCCAAACCCAGGACCCAAGGCCCAGACCCTGGGCCCAGACCCCCTAGGCCCAGACCCTGGGCCCAGACCCCCTAGGCCCAAACCCTAAGGCCCAGACCCAGGGCCAGACCCCTAGGCCCAGACCCAGGGCCCAGACCCAGACCCTAGGGCCCAAACCCAGGGCCCAGACCCCTGGGCCCAGACCCCTGGGCCCAGACCCAGGCCCAGACCCCTAGGCCCAGACCCTAGGCCCAAACCCAGGCCCAAACCCCAAGGCCCAGACCCAAGGCCCAGACCCAGGGCCAGACCCAGGGCCCAGACCCCCTAGGCCCAAACCAGGACCCAAGGCCAGACCCTGGGCCCAGACCCCTAGGCCCAAACCCAGGGCCAGACCCAGGGCCCAGACCCCTAAGCCCAAACCCAGGGCCCAGACCCAAGGCCCAGACACTAGGGCCCAGGCCCAGACCCTGGGCCCAGACCCCTGGGCCCAGACCCAGGCCCAGACCCCTAGGCCAAACCCAGGACCAAGGCCCAGACCCCCTAGGCCCAGACCCCTGGGCCCAAACCCCAAGGCCCAGACCCAAGGCCCAGACCCCAGGGCACAGACCCAGGACCCAGGGCCCAGACCCCCTAGGCCCAAACCCTAAGGCCCAGACCCTAGGGCCCAGACCCAGGGCCCAGACCCAGACCCTAGGGCCCAAACCCAGGGCCCAGACCCCTGGGCCCAGACCCCTAGGCCCAGACCCCAAGGCCCAGACCCAGGGCCCAGACCCCTAGGCCCAAACCCAGGACCCAAACCCAGGGCCCAGACCCCTAGGCCCAGACCCAGGCCCAGACCCCAAAGCCCAAATACAGACCCAGGCCCAGACCCTAGGGTCCAGACCCCATACCCAGGGCCAGACCCCAAGTCCCAGACCCTAGGGCCCAGACCCCAAGGCCTAGACCCAGGGCCCAGACCCTAGGACCCAGACCCAAGGCCCAGGGACCAGACCCAGAGACCAGGGCCCAGGCTAGACCCAGGGCCCAGACCTCAGGGACCAGACCCCAAGGCCCAGTCCCAGGGCCCAGGCCCAGACCCAGACCCAAAGGCCATCATACACAGCCCGTTTCTGTGAGATTTATTGCTGTGGATTCTGTGATATGTTCAGACACACCGCTCATTACTGTGAGTTTTATTGCTGTGGATACTGTGATAAGCTAATACACACTGCACATTACAGGGAGTTTTATTGCTGTGGTGCTATGTTATGTCCTTTTTTTGAAGGGGGAGAAAAGCTGTTAGAGGTTGAGGGGGGGGCCCTGGGGGGGGCCCCATCGTGAGGTTTAGTAAGGGGCCCCATCATTTCTGATGGCTGCCCTGCCCCCAGGTCTCATGGATAATGCCCCAGGTCTCATGGATAATGCCCCAGGTCTCATGGATAATCCCCCAGGTCTCATGGATACTGCCCCAGGTCTCATGGATAATGCCCCAGGTCTCATGGATACTGCCCCAGGTCTCATGGATACTGCCCCAGGTCTCATGGATAATGCCCCCAGGTCTCATGGATAATGCCCCAGGTCTCATGGATATATGCCACAGGTCTCATGGATAATGCCCCAGCTCTCATGGATAATGCCCCAGGTCTCATGGATAGTGCCCCCAGCTCACCTCTCTGCGACCGGCGGCCGCGTGCTTCCTGTTAGAACGGCCGCTGACAGGAAGTGCAGCCGCTCGCCTGGGATCGATGAAACAGCCAGGCGAGCGGCTCCACTTCCTGTCAGCGGGCCATTCTAACAGGAAGCACGCGGCCGCCGGCAATGTGCGGCGGCCGCCTGCTCCAGCCTTTCGGGCTCAGGCCACAGCGGAAACGCTGCATTCCCGCAGCGTTCCCGCTGTGAGAGAAGTGCGGGAACGCCGTTCCTGCGCGTTCCCGCTCGACTCGAGCCCTGACCTCCTCCCAGCTATGAGCTCACTCTCTCCCACCGCTGCCCGCTAAGGCGCTGCCCGCCAACATGGTCACGTCTTTGCAGGAAGACAACAGCGTGGGGGAACGGCAGCTGCCGACAGACCCAAGACCTCGTCACAATGACGTCAGTTCTGGAGTTAACCCCTAACTGCGACCAATGGTGGAGATAGGGGGTTCATTGGAACCCCCTATCTCCCGATCCGTGGCAGCTATCGGTTGGTTAATGTTTGGTATCTTTGGATCGACCAGAGCATGGCCTTTCCAACAATACCAAACATGACAATGTTAAAAAAAAATAATTATATTTTAATTTTTTATAAACAGGTTTTTTGTTTTGTTTTGTTAATGCAGCAATATTGTTCCCATTTCAATTATAATGTGAACAATGATGCTGCACTAAGGATTTTTGTATGGGGTGCGTTTGTTAAAAATAGTGTAATTTTCACCCAAAAAATATAACAAGTCCCCTTTTCAATTTTTTTTAACAAACGCAACTCATAAAATATAACCGCAAACACTCGCATGTTAAAATGTGAAAAAAATACTTTACACCTTGTAAAACAAACATTGAAAATTCAAATTTTATTGCATTTTTTGTTATAATATACAGACAGGACATGACGCATACATATGATAATGATATATTATGAATCATCTGCCGAGTCTGCCGGAAAGAACGATATATAACATGTCTGGGTCATATTATAGAATAAGGCTTCAAAAAAACGCGTTTAAACAAGAGGAGCGAAACTGTTAAAAATTAGCTCAGCAGCAGACCGCACACAGGCGTGAAGGGAAGCCGTGAAATGCCTCAGCAGCGAAAGGGTTAATTTTTTTTTGTCTGTTTTAAATCTTTTTTTTTTTTTTTTCGTTTCAGATCATTTTGATCAACTATTTTTCTGTTTTAAAACCTTTTGTTCTGGTTTTTATTTTTAAAGTCAGACCATTCGGGTCAGTTTAGCGTTTTTTAAATCGTTTTGTTCATTTTTTTTGTTCCTTGGCTTTCATACCATTTTTTAATGTGATTAAATAAAGTTGTGAAATGTATATTCACAAGAAAAAAAGGATCTTTATTTAATTAAAAAAAAACACGATAGAATCGCCAGAATTATCGTATCGACAGAATGAATTATCGGATCCGAAAAACAAACCAAAAATTTATTATAAAAAAATATATAAAGTATAAAAAAGTAAACCATAGTAGTTTACATCAAAACGAATAGAGTTAGACAGCTTTGAAACGAGGAGAACAGACGTTCCGAAAAAACGAAAAATTTCCGAAATCACGAAAAGTCGATACAAACAACGAGCAAAGTGACACGAAAATACGAAAAATGGTCGAGGAGAACAGACGGTCAGAAAAACGAAAAGTCCCGAAATCACGAAAAGTCGATACAAAAAACGAGGAAAGTGACACGAAAATACGAAAAATAGTCGATATTCCGAAAAAAAAATGTACACGAAAAACGAGTCGAGCCGAACCGAATCGAAACAGAAATCGGCCGAAACGAGCCGAATCGAAAAGTTTAAACATCCGAACGAATCGAACCGAATCGAACCGAAAAAAAAAATCGGTGCACAAGCCTACACCAGAGTTGTTTACTGCATCACGCAACTAATACCTTCGTGGTGTTTAGTGGTAACCATTGATAGGTCTTACAAAGAGGTATATTGTTATCTTGACATTTTGATATAATTAACATCTGTTGACCTGAGAAAGTAGATATTGCACTATATGAGATAGATATTCTATCATGAGTACTTACATGAATGTATGCATGAAAGTTTAAAGCACATCATTTTATTTTATTTATATTAAAGGTTAAATTTTAAACGTAAGACTTCACTTATCTTCTATGTCCACAACTACACTTTGCAGCATTTTTTTAGGGCTGGTGGATTTGGTTTCGGCCAGGTTATTCAGATTTGCCTTTAACACCAGCTTTCAGGAGTTGCTAAAATTATGCGCGCAAAGGCTGTGCTTTACAAACTGCGCATAGATTGTAATACCATCCGCGTACCAGCGCACAAACGCATTTGCGCTCACAATGTTAAGTGTAGGACGCGCGCAGTACAGTACGCTTGCAAAGGGTTTGCGCAGGTTCACCCGCGTTAGACGAGTGCGCACATTTGTTGCACTGACTTTGTAAAAGGGTTAATGCATTTTTGCGCCGGCGCAGACGTTTGCACAAAGATTGTAATAGGGCCCTAAGTATTTTATTACATATATATATATACAGCTCCTCTAGTGTTAAAAAAAAATCATGTTTTGAAACGTTATACAAGATGGCTAATCTGCACTGCAGTTACATTTTCTTGAAGACGCACAGTTGAGTTACAGTGTTTAATCATTAAGGTGCGCTGGAGATTTATTCTGTATTTTAAGGCACAACAAAACTAAAATCCTTGGCCGTTATATTGCTTTGGTTGAAGCAGATGTTTTTATGTATCTATTTTTTAAACAATTACTGAAAAATATGCAGTAAAAATGTAATAATTTATTATCTGGTGTAAAGTCCAGACACATATACAGTTCTACTTACTTGTTGTTCCATTGATCGTCAGAAAGGCAGTGCTCTGCACGGAATCTGATGTCCGAGTATAAACAGTAAAGTTGTAATTCACTCCAGGTAACAATCCATTAATTTGGTGAGTTAAAGCATTTTGTGCTGTAGTAATATTCCAGGTGTTGCTGCCGTTTGATACGATGATTAGATAGGAATAGGTGGCTGTGTTTATGTTATTGGGGGCCACCCATGACAAGTTCAGACTAGTTGTTGTTCTGCTGACTATATTCAGATTTGTTACCGGAGAGGGATCTGACAGAGCAAGAATAAGAAAATGCAAAATTATTAAAACCAATTTACTTTATAATGAGTATAATTTTATGTATTAGGTAAGACTAAAAAATTAGATTGAAATCCTCCAACGTGCAATCTGCTAAAAGAGAATTCTGGATTACAGGTTACTGAAAAAAACATTTACATAAGGGGTTATTCAGTTCTTTCGTTCCCCGCACTTCGGGGGAATAAAATTCCCCCACCCTGCGATGAATTCAGCATTCTCCGCAAGGTCCCCGAAGTGCAGGGAAAGTCCTCTGCAAAAACACCAATTCGAAAAAAAACGCCAAAATTATCAGATCCGAAAAAAGCAGATGATCAGCTGAACACAGCACCGACCAGCCGCCAGAAAAAGCCGACAAGCTGACATGATGAGGTAAAACAAACAAACAAAAAAAAACGATTAAAAGTTTAGAATTTGAAATGCTGTTTGCACAAATACTACTGGACGAAAATGTCTGGAATTAACCGGTACTCTTTAGCAGCAAGGATGCAGAGGACGTCTGCAGCCCATGGTAGACGGCAGGCCCGGATTAAGATCTCTATGGGCCTGGAGCTGAATATTTTGGTGGGCTTTTTTTGTAATTTTGTGAAATGAAAACATTTTTGGTTGTTTAATCGTGCAGATACGGCTATATCTAACCAGGCAGATACTGTGTGATTAATTTTTCATTAAGATTTCAATCATTTAAGGAGTGTAAAAAAACTTTCCCCCAATTATATCATCCAAACCTTTTTGGTTATATATTCTATATGGCATTCTTGTTAAAAAAATATGTGAAATGGGAACCTGTTACTGCATTTTTCTGAGAAAATATATAATTTTAACCAAAAAATTATAAAAAAACATGAAATATTTCCCTTGTGTTTTGGAACATGTTTCTTAACTAATAATATGACTATGTATAAAACACTGGCCTTGCTCCCAGCGTGGGAAATGAGAAGGTGAGTAATGGCAGTGGTATTGCTCATTTTATACGTGACAAATGGACAATGCCATCGCTTTGGAGCTAAAAATAAATAAATAAAAAATAGTTTTCTTTTTTATATTTTACATGGTCAGGTTTGCTATTAATGCAAAGGCCAGACTCTGCCCTGTCCAATGACACCTCACTTGACCTTGTGAGTTGTAAAGATTAGTGACGCAGGGGTCCAAAGTTCCCCGCAGTGCTCTTCGCTGCAGTGCGGAGGTTTAGTTTTTTGATCTAACAATTCGTAACAATGGATTGTACCATCACCCATCCCCTCCACACTTGTTAGTGACATGACAAATGTGATAGTTAGAGCAGCATCATTGTTTACTTTATAATTGAAAAGTGAAAAATATTACTGTTGGAAAGAAAAAGAAAAAGTAAATATATATATATATTTTTACTTAAACCCTGGTCATGTTTGGTGCCATTGGAAAGGACGTGCTCTTGCCTTTCCAGTTAACCTCACTTGACCCTGTAGCTGCTATGGAGTTGGAGCCTATTCTGAGGCATGGGCCTGGAGCTGCCCCTATGTTAATCCGGCCCTGGTAGACGGTCCACTGGATTTTAGCCCCACCTGCAGGACCTAACTCTGCCCAGTGACATCATCACGCATGGACATGATAGCACGCCTCTTGGTGGTAAGGGGTTAAAATTAATGATCGATTGATGACATCTAATTCAGGCGCCCCCCACGTTTGCGTAGGAGGCGCCTGAAAGGAAGGGGGAAGGTCCTTCGGACCTCTCTCCCTCCCGATCACCGGCTGTCACAGGGTTAAGGCAGGCATGGTTTGGAAGGGCACAGCCTGCCCTTCCAAACCGTGCATGCCTTTAACCCCTTGGGTGCCGGATCACGATTCGGCGCCAAAAAGTGCCAAAAAGCGCCAAATCGTGATCCTCTCCCGGAGCTGGCCGACATCTTGGATGTCGGCCAAGCTTCCGGAAATGTCCCCTGAGGACTGGCGTCATCGTGCATAGCACGATGACGCCAGTCCTGGAGTCCAATGAACCCCAATGAACCCCCTATCTCCCGATCCGTGGCAGCTAAGGGTTAATGTTAAGAGCATGGCCTTTCCAATGATACCAAACATGACCATGAAAAAAGTTTTAAAAAAAAAATTACAATTAAAAATAAAAAAATATTTTAAAAAAATTATAAAAAAAAAATAAACAAGTTTTTCTTATTTTTGGTTTGTTAATGCAGCAATATTGTTCCCATTTCAATTATAATGTGAACAATGATGCTGCACTAACGATTTTTGTATGCGGTGCGTTTGTTAAAAATCGCGTAATTTCCCCCAAAAAAAATGTAACGAGACCCCATTTCTAATTTTGTTAACAAGCGCACCCCATACAAAATATAACCGCAATTGCTCGCATGTTAAAATGTGAAAAAAAACACTTTACACGTTGTAAACTATTGAAAATTCATATTTTATTGCGTTTTTTGTTATAATATACAGACAGGTCATGACGTATACATATAATAATGACATATTATGAACCTGCCGCGTCTGACGGAAAGAACGATACATAATTTGTCTGGGTCATATACTAAAATAAGCCTTCAAAACACGTTTAAACAAGATGAGCGAAACAGGTAAAGATGAGCTCAGCACAGAGGCGTGAAACGCCTCAGCAGCGAAAGGGTTAATTTAAAAAAAAAAAAAAAATTGTAGAAAAAAATCCAGGAAAATGCCTAAAAAATCCTAATAAATAAGTAATGAGACTTTTTGCTGCAAATTAAAAGAATAAACGGTTTATTAGATAATGTATAAATAAAACGAGAATATTTTTTAGTTTGAAATCTATGGGATTCGCCTGATTAAACCTACTAAATGAAACCACCGAAAATCAGGGCATTTCACTGACATTTCTCTGCTGTTCGGTGTTCTTTGAATAGGTTAAACATTGCTTCTCTCTGTGGATTTCACTGCCGTCAAACAGGCACCGTATTTTGCTGGCAATTCGCCAATATTTGGCGAACTGCCAGCTTTTGAATAGCCGAATGGCCATGAAATTGCACCGTACAGGGAAATTCACTGTTTGGTGCAATTTCGGGGCCAAATCTGCTTTCTATGAATAACCCTGATAGCCTTCCAAATCAGACACTTTTGGTAACCAAAAGAAAAAGGATTTTTAGATTTATTTTTTACTTTTTACATGAAACCTGGTCATGCTCGGTATCATTGGAAAGGCTATGCTCTGGCCTCTAGCTTCGATGAGTCCAGAGATAAAGGGGGTTGAAAGACCCCTGTATCTCCTCCATAGGGAATTCCCTGCCTGGTGGGGGGTCATCACGTCCATGAGCGATAACGTCACTGGATGGGGATAAGTCCCGCAGGTGGGTTGAAATCCAGCGGAACTTCTACCATAGACTGCAGACGTCCTCCGCGTCCTAGCTACTACTGAGTACCGGCAGAAAAAAAGCCCTGCTTATGAGTAAGAAACTTAATAAAAGTAATTTTAACCCCTTGCCATCAAGGGGTATGCTATGATGTCCTGGCAGCCGGCAGGCCTAAACACTGTAGGGCGGCTTAGCATGCCCAGTGGTTTCTGGCCTTCTTGAGGCCTGCTTCCTTTCCGAGCAGCCAATCGCATTGAGGCAGTTTCCCTGCAGCCAATGAGATGAGCACCCGCTGGGAAGGGATGCTGGCTGGAAGAGGACCAGAAAGCCGCAGGTTGTGCTATGTCACCTTGCAGCGTTCAAGCCCACCTACTGTTGGTCGGGATGCCAGCCTTAAGGTTTTTGGCACATTCAGCTAAATTGCTTTGTGACCTAACAAATAAAAAAAAAATGCATATTTTTTATCAATACTCCTTGCTGCTTTGTACTTTACTTTTTATTGCTTATTGGGGAAAACATTTTGGATATAGCCATTTGGAGCCCCAGGGATCCCTCGAGGGGAACATACTGCTGAACCATTGCCATGGGAGAAGAAAACCGCCAAAATATAAGGGCCCTATTAAAATCTTTGCGTTAAAACACTCGCACAACGCGTGCATTTGTGCGCCAAGCGTTAACGTTAACGCGCGTAAATCAACGCTGGAATTACAATCCTCGCACATTTTTTCATCCGTCGAGCAATAACGCGCGGAAAAATTTTTTTTATTATTTTTTTTTATAATTTTTTTAAAATATTTATTTTTTATTTCTTTTTTAAAAAAACTTTCTACATGATCATGTTTTGGTATCGTTGGAAAGGCCATGCTCTGGCCGATCCAACAATATCAAACATTAACCCCTAGCTGCCACGGATCGGGAGATAGGGGTTCATTGGAAGCACGTCCTTAGCCGCCAAGTGGTTAAGTATAGGACACGCGCAGTACAGTACGCTCGAAAAGGGTTCGCGCAGGTTCACCCGCATTAGACGAGTGCGCATGTTTGTTGTGCTGACTTTGTAATACGACGTTCTACCCCTCGCGGTAATGCATTTTTGTGCCAGGCGCAGATGTTTGTGCGAAGATTGTAATAGGGCCCTAAGTATTTTATTACATAGAGCTCCTCTAGTGTTAAAAAAAATCATGTTTTGAAACGTTATACAAGATGGTTAATCTGCACTGCAGTTACATTTTATTGAAGACGCACAGTTGAGTTACAGTGTTTAATCATTAAGGTGCACTGGAGATTTATTCTGTATCTTAAGGCACAACAAAACTAAAATCCTTGGCCGTTATATTGCTTTGGTTGAGGCAGATGTTTTTATGTATCTATTTTTTAAACAATTACTGAAAAATATGCAGTAAAAATGTAATAATTTATTATCTGGTGTAAAGTCCAGACACATATACAGTTCTACTTACTTGTTGTTCCATTGATCGTCAGAAAGGCAGTGCTCAGCACGGAATCTAATGTCAGTGTATAAACAGTAAAGTTGTAATTCACTCCAGGTAACAATCCATTAACTTGGTGAGTTAAAGCATTTTGTGCTGTAGTAATATTCCAGGTGTTGCTGCCGTTTGATACGATGATTAGATAGGAATAGGTGGCTGTGTTTATGTTATTGGGGGCCACCCATGACAAGTTCAGACTAGTTGTTGTTCTGCTGACTATATTCAGATTTGTTACCGGAGAGGGATCTGACAGAGCAAGAATAAGAAAATACAAAATTATTAAAACCAATTTACTTTATAATGAGTATAATTTTATGTATTAGGGAAAACAAAAAAAATGAGAACGAAATCCTCCAACGTGCAATCTGCTAAAAGAGAATACAGGTCACTGTGAAACACCCCCAATGCAATAAATGGGGTTGCTTTCTTGATTTTTCCATTCCTTATGTTTTCTAGATTAAGCCACATGGCAGTTCCCTCTTTTTATTCCAGGGAAAACCCTGTTGGCCTGCATTAAAAAAAAAAGTTATCAGGTGTTAGATTTAAATTTTCTGTATGAAAATAGCTATCCTGTATGGAAGGCTGTTCTGATAAAATGGGCTGTGACTCCCCCCCCCCTCCTTTTCTAACAGGGTAATTCAAAGAGATTCGAAAAGTCACCGCACGTTCGGTGACTTTTCGTTCTCTTCAATTCGGTTCCTTTTGCCGATCCCATTTCGGTGACCCTGCGGTGTATTCAGCAAGCACCACAGGGTCCCTGAATTGCACGGAAAAGCTACCGCAAACCCGACAAAATCTAACCGCAAGACCCGGCGAATGCACGCCGAAAACACGCAAAAACATCTGGATTAACCCGTCGAAGACGCCGGAAAAACCTGAGTAGGAACCGATCACACGCAGCGAAGCCGCCGGAAAAAGCCGAGACCGCAGACGAGTGAAGTGAATAAATTCGCAAAACAGTTTGCATGAATGTTTGAAAAGTGAAACGCTGTTTGCAAAGAAACTACTGAGCGAAAATGTCTGAAATTTACATATAAGATCCAATGAATGATAATAAAAAGGGCCGTTACAGAAAAAATAAGTAAACTTAAAAAAAATAAAATAATCCAGAAAAATGCTTAAAATATCCTAAAAAAATCTATAAATAAAGAGTCTCTTTACTGCAGAATTTTATAATGAACGGTTTATTAGATATTGAATTAAAACGGGAATATTTTTAACATTGAAGCCTATGGTTGGTTAAACTCTGACGTAGAAATGTATCTGTATGTTGATTGGCTATAAGTTCTTTGAAATCTAATAAACTGGTCTGTCTAACAAAGGAATATTCAGACATGACCTGATGAAGCTACATTTTGTTTGTGGCTGATTTTGGTGTCTCCACCATGGCGTAGCGCAGCGTCTTACTTTATTTTGATATATGAAGAAGAAATGACAGACCTTGTGGGATTCTATATATGGTAATTATAATAGGAAAATAGTTTTTGTTTGTTTATGGTTATAATTTAACATCAGGTTTATTCAGAAAGGGGTGCAAAGCAGGAGAATGACTGGAGAATGGAAAATTCTAGGACAAAATAGCCAATATGGAAAGTAAGATAAATGGGAGAATTTTTCTGGTTTGACTATTTTGACCTAGAATTCTCCATTCTCCAGTCATTCTCCTGCTTTTCACCGCTCTCTGAATAACCCTGTATATGTGTGTGCACGAATGCATGAAAAATGTTGAATTTCCTTTTCAGACCGTGCTTGTTGATTATGTGCACAATGCATGGAGTGTGTTCATCTTTTCATCAGTTTATGTGGATGACAATGTAACAGTTCATCTAAAATCGACAAGTAATTTTCATGAAAGGAGTCCTTTTTGTGTCAATAGGGAGAATACTGCATAAATGAATCCCAGAGAAACACCACATAAACATACATGGCATCAGGTGTTAAAAGCAGCTGTAGTTCAAAGTTTAGATTTAGGGTGCAGGAAGGCACAGTGGTGGATATTAATTTTATTTATTTATTTATAAAGGATTTTACCAGGAAGGATACATTGAGATTTCTCTCGTTTTCAAGTATGTCCTGGGTTCAAGAACATTGAAGTGTTACAGTTACAGAAATACAAAGTAATACAATGCAAGATATTAAAAAAACCCCCAAAAAAACAACACAAATATACAGATTAACGGAAAATAAATATGTAGAAAAATAGTCATTAAGTTACATGTTTACAGGTGCATTCTGTATTGAGGTATGTTAGTAAGGAGCTCTTGAGTGACATAAGACTGGGGGAAGATTTGATGGTGTCTGGGAGGTTATTCCATAATTGTGGTGCTCTGTAGGAAAATGAGGATCGAGCCACTGTCTTTTTGTATTGTGGTATTGCAAGTAAGGTGCTGGTCCTGGATCGGAGGTTAGAGGATGAGGGAGCTGCTGGGGGAAGCAGTCTATTCAAATAGGGTGGCAGCTTTCCAGAAAAGCTCTTAAACACCAGGCTGGAAAGGTGAAGGGTGCGTCTAGAGTCCAGTGATGGCCGGTTTAGTTCTTTTAACATGTCACAATGGTGGGTCATGTAGTTACATTGTAATGCAAAGCGGCAGAATGAGTTATATAATGTAGTAAGTTTCTGAAGATGTGTTTGTGGGATGGCTGCGTACACTACATCTCCGTAATTAATGGAAATAGTAAGATAAAGTGAAGGGTAAACATGCAGGTCTATTCAAAGAAAGGTGAAACTCTGGAGAATGACTGACTGGAGAAGTGAAAATTCTAGGTCAAAATAGCCAAACCGGAAAAATTCTCCCATTCATTTCACTTTCCAAATCGGCTATTAGGTCTAAATTGTTCTCTTCTCCTGCCAATTCTCCTGACTTTCACCTTTCTTTGAATAGAGCTGATAGGGAACAGGCAGACAAAGGGGCAGATAATGAAGGGGTAGTGAGATAAATTAATGGGTAGGCACAGGATGTAGATAGACGTGGGGAGAGGGTGGGCACATTGTTTTGTAAATCTAAAATGTTAGGCAAAAAATAAATACATAATTTAAAAAGCATTTAAACTTTGTTATTAACACTTTTCTAATTTAGTTTTATAGAGAAAAGTGCCCACCACAGGAGTTGCCTTTCTCTATAGAAACAAAAAAATTTAACAATAAAAGAATAAAAACAGATTTTTGTTTATTTGTGGATTTTATTTTATTTTACAATTTTTAGCCTAAAGTTTTACATTTACACACAAAAATGTCTAGGAGTGGATATTTACCACCATCTAGTGGTCATATAATCAGAAATTACAGTTAAATTTATTAAAATAGTCTGGATAATAATGATGCAAACGGCACACTCGTTCACCTTTATAGGCTGAAAGTTGTGTAGACGGGTGTGGTAATAGATAAGAAATTTATTATTATCAAAGGGAGCCTTCTAGAGGGGGGATTTTTAGATTTTATGGACTGGAAAGGGATTTTATTGATTTAATAAGGATTATTGACTGTAGTTGGTGATAATTGACACAAACACATCTTCAGAAACTTACTACATTGTATAACTCATTCTGCCGCTTTGCATTACAATGTAACTACATGACCCACCATTGTGACATGTTAAAAGAGCTAAACTGGCCATCGCTGGAATCCAGACGCACCCTTCACCTTTCCAGCCTGGTGTTTAAGAGCATTTCTGGGAAGCTGCCACCCTACCTGAATAGACTGCTTCCCCCAGCAGCTCCCTCATCCTATAACCTCCGATCCAGGACCAGCACCTTACTTGCAATACCACAATACAAAAAGACAGTGGCTCGGTCCTCATTTTCCTACAGAGCACCACAATTATGGAATAACCTCCCAGACACCATCAAATCTTCCACCAGTCTTAAGTCACTCAAGAGCTCCTTACTAACATACCTCAATACAGAATTATGTATACATGTAACATAATGACTATTTTTCTACATATTTATTTTCTGTTAATCTGTATATGTGTTGTTTTCTTAATATCTTGCATTGTATTACTTTGTATTTCTGTAACTGTAACACTTCAATGTTCTTGAACCCAGGACATACTTGAAAACGAGAGAAATCTCAATGTATCCTTCCTGGTAAAATCCTTTATAAATAAATAAAATAAATAAATAAATAAATTGGGAGGATTGACAGATGTAACAGATTGACTCAGTCTACATTTACAGACAGAGTTACCCAATTTACTTGCGTATGGATTAATTCACCTATGCAATGACATACTAATTTCTAGATTGACAGGGAGGATTACAATAAATCTGGTGATTTGCAGAGTTTCTGATAACTGACTGCTAACTGTCAGAGTAACCAAATTACTGGAAGATTAGTTGGTAAGTATGAAAGTGTTTTCTGTATACTTTTCCTTTTTTAAGTAAAAACCAGCATTGTGAAATCTATGGTGCAATTAACCAGCAGACACATTCTTAAATACTCATGCAGTTGTCAAAGGTGAACATTAACATGGTTATTCAAAGAGCATCGAAAAGTAACCGCACGTTCGGTGACTTTTCGTTCTCTTCAATTCGGTGCGATTTGGCGATCCCATTTCGGTGACCCTGCGGTGTATTCAGCAAGCACCACAGGGCCGTCGTAATGCAGGTAAAAGCTGCCGCAAACCCGACGAACACTCACCGCAAAACCCGGTGAACGCACACTGAAACCTGCAAAAACATCTGGATTAACCCCGCCGAACTCACGGAGAAACCCGAGCAGCCGCCGATCACAGCGCAGAGCAGCCGCCGGTAAAAAGCCGACACCGCAGAATGGAGTGAAAAAAAACCCCCAAACAGTAAGCTTGAATGTTTGAAAAGTGAAACGCTGTTTGAAATTTACAGATAAGATCCAATGAATCATAATAAAAAGGGCTGTTACAGAAAAAAAGAAAAGACGATTAAAAAAAAAAACGGAAAAAAATGTTCGCAAAAAAAAATGTTCGCAAAAAATGCCTAAAAGATCCTAAAAAAAATCTAAAAATAAAAGAAACTTTTTACTGCAGATTATTATAATAAACGGTTTATTAGTTATTGAATAAAAACTGGAATATTTTAAACATTGAAGCCTATGGGATTCGCCTGAATAAACCTGTCGAATTAAACCACCGAATGGCAGGGCAATTCGGCAACTCTTCACTGCTGGTTTTTGTTCTCTGAGTAGACGAAGCTATGGGGATTTCACTGCCCTCAAACAGGCACCGAACAGGCACCTTACGTGCAGGCAATTCGTCACAATTTGACAAATTGCCTGTTCTCTGAATAGTCGAATGGCCCCAAAATGGCACCGTTCGCTAAAATTCAGCGTTCAGTTACAATTCGGGGCCAGATCGACTCTCTTTGAATAACCCTGTTAATGTGTCACTGGGTGCATCTCTGTGTGATCTTTTGTGTTGTAAACTGCCCCACCCCCCCACGGTATCTTTACCTCAGTTGGTCCTCATTTTGTGGCTTTGGCCATAGAATGGAGTCTATGGGTCAGGCAGCCAACACACATCATTGTATTGTTTTGGAAATATTCAAAGGAGATCACCAGGGGTTAGATTAGAAGGGCAATTTTACAAGGTTGGTGCTAATTTAACCAGAGCTGTTGTAAATTTCCCAGAGCCATTATAGCCTATGGAGCTGTTAACAGCTCTGGTTAAATTAGCACCAACTTTGTAATACTGTCCGAAGTCTTTTAACTCCCTGTCTTATCTAATTCAGCCAACAGCTCTTATCTCAGGTAGCCTGGAGAACAAAAGCCTTATGTAACATTCCATCCTCCAGCTCATCAACTGGTAGATATTGTAGATTAAATAAAAGAGCCACAAAGCAAAACTTTTGGTAAATGTTGCATCATGGGAAAGATCCAGAAACTGGAACCCGTAGATAAAATATCTAACTTTATTTTTCCTTTTTACATGTAATTACTTCAGACAAAGTAAAAAAAACAGCTGCATTTGTTTTATAAAATTGTTTTATTTGTAATGCACAAGTAATCTAGTTACAGTTTATGTAGGTGGTAGTGTCCCTTTAAATTTGTCAGTTTATTTATTTTTTATTTTCAAGAGAGCAAAAAAATATATTTTTTTTCAGAGGAATGTGCCACCCCGTTGCAGGCTCCTGTAAGCACATGCCTACTTTGTCTAATTATAAATCTGGCCCTGGTCAGTGTGCTGGGTTAGCTGTCAATCACGAACTGACTGAGCAGGGAGCTGCCTGTAAGGACAGAACTTTGCTTGTAGCGTCCCCTCCCCCTGCAAACTTGGTGCTGGCCTGGGGAGGGTAAAAATCTTTAATCAAAATATTTCCATTTATTCAATTATATTACGCAGTGATAAAATGCTGATCTATGTAAAGGGAGAGATACCCTGTCAAATGGGCAAAATCAGTTTTGCCCATAACAGGTGCACTTTAAAACGGTTATACACCTCCTAAAATATATAGGGTATATTAGTAAAAAAAAATTACAAATTCCGAGGTATTTCAATATTCAGTGCAAATTTCTGAATCTGTCTTATGTTACTGTTTTCAATTTCACTACGCGTGTACAAATTATTATATGTAAACCCCGGCAATTTGGTTGTTAACATTTTTTAAGATGTCATGTAAAAAGATTAAACATAAATATATATTGCAAATGAATAAAAAGCTGTGCCTGTCTTTACCAGAGTGGTATATAATACGTGGAGGTGCACTAAATAGGAAAGTGGGAATTCACTTTTGAACATGTATAAAGCAAAAAAAAAGGGCAAAATAACTCTTGTCCTTAAAGGGACACTCTACACACCATAACCACTTTAGTGGTCAGTCTGCGAAGAATGTCCCCTCCCTCCACCTCCCCCAAGCTCCATTTGGCCAGTAGATCTGTGTGAAGCAGAAGAGTATCCTCCAGCTACACAGCTGTCACTCAGCAGACTGGATTTGAATTCTGTGCACAGTACCAATACATTGTTCTGCACCGGCTCTGTGTAACTTGCGTACAAAGGTATGCAAGTTATGAGCGATATGCAATTTGCGTTTCATACACTGCACAATTTACATCCACTACACAAAGTGTGTAAGAAACTCTAGTGACTTGTGTGTTTTGGAAGACCTGAGTAATGGAGGAGGAGGAGCCAAGCCCCAACAGAGAAAAAGGTGAGTATAAAAAAATAATAATATGGCAGAAGCTGTCAGCAGCATTTGCACGATTATTTAAGGGGAAAAAGGGGGGGGGTAGTATTTTTAATAGAGTGTTCCTTTAATGCAAAGCAAGGCTAAAAAACCTTGGACCTTAAACTAGAGGTGTGCATTTGTTTCGTAACAAATCGCAATTCATTATGAATTTCGTTAATTCGTACTTCCGAAATAACGAATTGATTTGATCCGGATCGAAATTAAAATGAAACAAAACGGTATATAATGAATTTGATTCCTTATGCTGTTTTACTAGAGAACCATTAATTAAATGATTCCTGAGCAGGATTTGATTTATCGGGATTTTATTTGATCTGAAATTCAAATCGATATGAACTATCGAATCGCTCCTACATGACAGTACATGACATACAAACACTAGTAAGTGAATCAATTTTGTTATACTGTTTCATAATGCACCCTGTCCCTGTCAATTGGCTTTGGTGCTAAATCTGTTGCATTCAGCACCACAGGATAATGGACAGCTCAGCATTTAACCCTAGCTTGCCTTTTAAAAGTAGGATTTGATTAATTGGGGATTTATTTAGTGGTCCGAAATTCGACTCGATATCAACTATCGAATCGATCTTACCTTACAATGGGGTTTTTAGTGATCCAATATGTTAAACGAAACAAACCTAAATTACGAAATGAAACAAAACGAATTTTCCAGCCGTACACACTTCTGTCTTAAACTGGTTTGGTTGAGGCAAGTGTTTACTGTATGTATTTATTTTTAAAACGAATCCTAAAAAATATGCAGTAATAATTTATTCTTTGGTGTAAAGTCCAGACACACATACAGTTCTACTTACTTGTTGTTCCATTGATCGTCAGAGAGGCAGTGCTCAGCACGGAATCTGATGTCCGAGTATAAACAGTAAATTTGTAATTCACTCCAGGTAACAATCCATTAATTTGGTGAGTTAAAGCATTTTGTTCTGTAGTAATATTCCAGGTGTTGCTGCCGTTTAATACGATGATTAGATAGGAATAGGTGGCTGTGTTTATGTCATTGGGGGCCCCCCATGACAAGTTTAGACTAGTTGTTGTTCTGCTGACTATATTCAGATTTATTGCTGGAGAGGGTTCTGAATAAGAAAATGCAAAATTATTAGCACCAATTTACCTGTTACAATGATTATATATCGGGGGGGAAGAGAAAAAATGAGATTAAAATCCTCCATTATGCAATTTGCTCAGAGCGAATACAGGTGTGCAAATAAGAGACTTGCTTTTCATGAAGAGCCCCTTGGCGTACACTTCCCCAAAAGTCACAAGGAATTCTGGGTAAGATATCACATGAGGTTCACAATCCAGATTACTGACATGCTTATGAAATGAAACAATACATACAATTCCACAGTGTAGATCAGCAGCGACATCAAGCAAGGCAGAGCAGGTGGGCAGGTGCAATCACAATCCACAGAGCAACCACCTCCAAAATATCCATAGAATGAAAGAAGAACTGAACAGGGCACACAACCCCTTTTTTTTTGACAGGTTTGTTATACAACACAACTTGAAAAATTTAAACAAGTCAAATATTACACAATTTAAAAGGATGTGTAGCAAACAGTTAAAGGGGCATTCTACGCAGTGTGAGCACTGAATGTAACTCTGTGTTCACAGTAACTCGAGCTTCCTCGTCCCTCTCTCCACGCTGGGGCGGGAGGATGGGAGCACGGCTGATTCAATACTTCAAGTGCAGGGGCCTAGTCATGTCTACAACCAGCATGATTAACTCAACATCTGGGGCTTTAGGATCTAGAGTTCAGAACATCCAGCCCCCGCCTGCACCCTGTACCCTGTAATCACATGATATGCTGTTAATAGGAAGCGACAGCATGTCACATTTTGAACCAGTGCTGAGGCATCCAATTACTGAATTTAACCCCTTCACAGCTGAGCCATTTCACCCCTGTGTGCTGAGCTCATTTTGACCATTTCGTGCTCATCATGCTTAAACGCGATATGAAGTCATGTTTTATTGTGAGACCCAGACAAGTTATATATCCTTATTTTCAGCCGACTCGTCAGATTCAAAATATATCATTATTATATGTATACGTCATGCCCTGTCAGAATGCTACAACAAAAAATTAAAAAAAAAAGAGTAAATTTCCATTCAGATTACAATCATTTACAGTTGTAAATTTTTTTTTCACATTTTATCATCCAAACCTTTTGTGACTATATATTATATAGGGCACTCTTGTTAAAAGTTAGAATTGGGAACCTGTTACTGCATTTTTCGGAGAAAATACGCAATTTTAACTAAAACTAAACAAAGCAAAAATTTTCATTCGTATTTTGCCGCATTGTGTTTTATAAATAACATGACTATGTATGAAACACTGACCTTGCTCGCAGTGTAGGAAATGAAAAGGTGAGTAACAGCAGTGGTATTGCTCATTTTTTAAGTGAGAAATGGACAATGCCAATGCTTTGGAACAAAAAATAATAATAAATTTTGTTTGTGTGGGTTTTTTTCTATTTACCTGACATTTTACATGGTCATGTTTGATATCATTAGAAAGGCCAGGCTCTGTCCTATCCAATGACATCTAACATGACTTTGTGGTTTTTAGAAAAATGGAAATACAGGGGTCCAAACTACCCACGCTCTCCTCGCAGTGGTGAAGTGGATTGTGTTTTAGATGGAACAATGAGTTTGCGCATCACCTCCACATTTGGTCCTGGCGTGCGAAATGAGAAGGTAAGTTAGTCCAGCGGCATTGTTTGCTTTACAAGCACATAACGCCACCGCCTTAGAACAGAGAAAAAAAAGTAGTAAATTTTGCATCTAATAATTTTTATTTTGTTTCTGGTTTTACATGTTACTTCATCTTATTTGATATTGATGGAAAGGCCAGACTCTGACCTTTCCAAAGACACCTCACATGACTTTGTGCGGTGTTAAAAACACATTGTTCCAAAGGGCCACCCCTGCGGTCCTCCGAGCAGTGTGATGGTTTAGGTTTTTGATGGAACAATGTTTAATAACGCATTACGCCATCACCTGTACACTTGCTGGCGTCGTGGGAAATGAGAAGGTGAGTTCCTTATAATTTATAATTATACTTTATAATTGAAAAGTGAACAATAATTCTGCATAATAAATAATAATAATATAAAAAAAGTTTTTATTTTATTTATTTTAAATTTTTATTTCAACATGGCCATGCTCTGGCCTTTCCAATGAAACGAAGCATGGCCATGTCTCTTTTAAAGGAACACTCTAAGCAAAAATCCCCCCCCCCCGTTTTTTTACATTAAAGTATACCTATTCCCTCAATAACTAGGTAGGGAATTTTTTTTTTTTTTACTGTAATACTTACCCTAAAATCCACTTGTTTCCAACGGCGTCTTTTTTTTTTTATACTCACCTCCCTCCTCTTCCTCTTCCGTCCTTCTAAATCTGTAACTTGGCTAATGGTTTACGTGAGAAGCGCGCATGCGCGCCTCTCACGTAAGCCAGCCAATCAGCAGGCTTCCTCCCGGCTCCATCTTCTTTGATTAGTGCTGGGTGCAAGAGGATGCGCGCAACACTAATCCTCAGCCGCTGCCGCCAGCTACTGCAGCGAGTTGGAGACGTCATTGCGCTGAAAGTGCGATGACGTCTCCTACTCGGCAATAGTCGGCAGAAGCGAGAAATATGAATCCTGCTCTGCTGACTGACAGCTGGGAGGGCGGAGTAAAGTCATCCGCGTCTCTCAGCTGTTTTCAGCTGTTTCAGCCGATCGGCTGAGCGGAGGGAGGGGGGACAGACAAGGGCATACTCAGGGCATCATGACCACCTAAAAAAGCTTAGGTGGTCATGTTGCCTAGAGTATCCCTTTAACTAAATGGTTAACTTGGGAGGGGGAACTCGGTATTGGTTAATTCTGAATACAGCACGACTCGGATTAGATCAGTGAAAAAAATACTGATTAGGATGTCCCTAATAAAAAGAATAATAAAGTGCAGCAGGGACAAGCAACATTTGGAGTGACTATGGAGCTTCTACCCCCTGCCTACCCTAACTTCAGGTTCCTAGCGTGCACATATGTACAGTATATGAAAGACCTTGGACAATGACTCAGTTCAGTGACAGAAGTATGGTTACTCCCTAAATAAGAGAAATAAAACCATTATCACATTCCAGAGCTGTGAACAGGATTCATACACAAAGATTAAACTGGATACAAATAATGTGGACAGCTCCACCAAAATTCTAGATGACTGCCAAATGAGAGCTCATGAAAATGAAATAAAATTGTGTTTTAATGAAAAGAGTTCCCCCTCTTTTCTGGACATGAGTACTGAATCTAGAGCTCACATTTTTAGTGAAGTTTTATAGTATTTTGCCTTCTTCTTCCCAAGACTAGATTTATGAAATCCAGACAGGTACACAGTATTCTCTTGTCTCACTCTCTAATATCACAATGTTATGGAGTACATTTCTGTTGCTTAGATTTATGGTGTTATTTTAAGAATCCTTTCACATATATAGTATGAGGCATATCATGGAACTGTATTTTAAAAATGGTAGGTAAGAAATTCAGTAAATTTAAATAAAATAACTTACGTGTGGTTATTGAAGTGGAGCTTGCGTTGGAGAAGCTGCCGGAATCATTAGTGTAGATTTTGAATGTATAGTTTACCCCATGATTCAGATTGTTCACTGTTGTATTGTTGCCGTTAATATTCGTGAGGATTCTCACAAATGCTGTATTGTTTGACACTTCTATGTCATAAGTATACCTCGATGCATTTATATTGGTTGGAATGCTCCATGTTAATAACACACTCGAGCCTGATGTTTCTCTTGTTTCAGTTGCTGTGAAACTTGTCACTGCTAAGGATAAAAAACAAAAAAGAAATAGTTGTTTACAGGGTTAAACCAGGAATTCTACTTTTTTGTGTTAAATGTTTGTGCTACAAAAACACACGCAAGTCAAAAAGGTTGGTTTGGTAATAGAAAAATTTGAATAATTAAAAAACATAAAGCAAGAAACACTTTTACAAATGCCGTATTTCTCAAACAGAATGTGACCTTACTTGCATAGTAAAAAGACAATGCACGGTCTCTATTCATCACAAATATATTTGAATGTGCATATATAATATATTTATTCTCAAACCAATAGTGTATACAGTTATTGACATTTTAAATCTGGTTTTGGATTCGGAAATAAATAACTGCAGCAACATCAGTACAAAATGCTCTAATTTCCCAACACACGATAAAACGTTGATCAAATCAATAATTAGAAGTTGTTTTTTTTAAAAAGACAACATGAAATACAATAGATATATTAACCACTTAGTAACCAACCCACTTGCTTGGGTGCCACCAATCAAATGCAATGATGACACCAGTACAACGTACTGTAGGTTTTGTGTGTCTTATCTGACAGGCTTCAAGAAGTAAGATCTTTACTTTAAAGCTGTCATAATGGTTGGAGAGGGGCAAAGGAAAGGGCCCAGCAATCACTTATTTAAAGGGACACAACCACCAAAAATGGAATGTTCTTAATTTGCTTATTTTTAAGCTGTTGATATCCTGTTTTTCTCATGTATGTTTAGTTAAGCAAATGTTTTACTCTATATGTGTCACTGTGTGCATTCATTTTGTGATTTTTTTTATGTTGTAACCTCCAACCCCCTCGGGTATCCTTACAGCACTTGTTCTTCACTGTGTGGCATTGGTCATAGAATGGAGTGAATAGGCCAGATCTCCAGAAATCTGACTTATTGGAATTGCATTGTGTGGGATGCATGATAAGGACATTGACAGGGGTAGATTAAGGTTTTTTTAAACCCTCTATCACAGTGGTTCCCAACCACGGTCCTGCCACGGGTCTGAAGATATCGGGGTTCAAAGGAACCCCGTATCTCTGGGCAGCTAGGGGTTCCCTGGCTATCTGACATCATCGCGCTATGCGCAATATGTCAGGAGGCGAGGGGGAACCTGGAGGTGGAGCCACCATCCAAGATGGCGGCCCCCACCGGAGCTAGATCGCGATCTGGCGCTGAACGGCGCTGGATCGCGATCTGGTACATAAGGGGTTAAAAAAAGTCACCGCTTTAAAGGACAGACACTGATTGGGATCGGGAGGGTTTAGAGGGATCCAAAAGGATCGCCTATCCCTTTCAGGCGATCTCCCGGCATTGCCGGGGGTCGCCTGGAAATGATGCCATCTCGCATGGCGTGATGAAGTCAGACGTCGGGGGCCGGCCTGTATTCAGCATCTGGCTTCCCTGAAGCCAGAACGCCACGGGACCCCGGACAGAGAGGTGAGTATCTCTGCCGGGGCTCCCGCTTGCGAGTGACGTGTGGGGAACGTCCTCCGCATAGAGCGGGAGTCAATGAGGACGTTCCCCACACGTCATCCGCAGTGAAGGGGTTAAACTAATAGGGAAACTGCGTATGAATCTTTCCTATTCAGGGCATAAAGACCAAGACTGTCAACCCTGTACTCGAAGCAATCAATAAGGGCGGTAGAGGAGATTACATTTCTTGCTATATTTGTCTGCCTTTCATCCTATAGCATGGGGGATGGGAATCTGTTTACTATAACAATGTCGCCACCTTGTGGACGCAGTTTGAAATGATGCATCTAAACAGTCACTAATTTACATATGTTCCTTACATTTAGGGCCCTATTAAAAAGTTAACGCTAACGTTAGCGCTGAAATATGGAGGCATTAATGCTAGGTTATGTGATTTTAACCCATGCCCCTCTATTAAATCCCTAAAGCCAACGGGTTAAAAAATTCATTACCGCATTGGGGATTACACTTGCTTCCGCGAGCTTACTGTACTTTGCGCTCCCTATATCTAACATGGAGAGCACAAAGTCCTAACGCTAATTAATACACCACTGTGCTAACTAAAAAGTTAACCATACATAGAAAGCTGGTACTAACTTATACCGCTTCTGCGGAATCAACACTAGCTGAAAAATCAGATACTCACCTCTCATTCCACGGTGCGAATGGTGTCCTGATCTGCTTCTGGCTTAGGGGAGCAGAGTGAGACTCTGGACAAATAGTCTCCAGTCTCTCTCCACATATCACTCCATGGTCCTGCGCGATCTTGTGAGAGGGAGAATGCACAGGGCTCGCAGACCAGCAGCACCACCCTCCATGGAGTCCTAGGGACTCCAGGAGGAGATATTCGCGGTGGCGTGTTAGCGCTGCATTACGGGGCAGGCTGCTGAATCAGTTCTTGCCCGTAATTTGACGCTAAAAAGGTGATGCTAAGCGGAAACCTGCAGGTACAGGTTTTCCCTGTTAGCGCCCCTGTTTTAGCGCCATGTTTGTAATAGAGCCCTGATAGACGTTAGGAAAAATAAGTCATATTGATGCAAGGCTGCATCTGTTTTTCACACTCACACCACGCTCATGTTAGTTTTTTGCTTAGTGTTCAGCTTACTTCAGGATTAACCCTAACCCTAGTGAACCCTAACCCTAACCCTAGTGTTTCGTTTTTACTTCGTTTTCAAGGCAACAGATTCTGCTTGTTCTTCTCTTTATGCACGTTATATTTGTGTTAAAACAAGGAGCAGAATCTATTGCCTAAAAATATAATGAAAATGAGAAGCTTCAATGTGAACCCGCTACCATTGCTGTTCGGGTTTTACTTTTTTGTGAAGCACCGGTATTTGTTAGAGTTGTTAGCAACATCAGTAAACACTGGCAGTTTCTGAATAAACCCCCCCCCCCCATGTTTTCACACAGTTCTGAGCATATATGTTAAGAATGATAGGCCCTATTACGCCGGCGCAAAAATGCATTAACGTGAGGGGTAAAACCCTTTGCGCTGAAAGTCGTATTACATAGTGCGCCCAACAAACGAGCGTTATCGTCTACCCCGGGTGAACCTGCGCGGACCCTTTGCGAGCTTACTGTACTGCGCGCGTCCTATACTTAACATTGTCAGCGCAAATGCGTTAGTGCGCTGGTACGCGGATGGTATTACAATCTATGCGCAGTTTGTAACACAGAGCCTTTGCGCGCATAATTTTAGCAACTCCTAAAAGCTGGTGTTAATGGCAAATTCTATCAACCTGGCCGAAACCAAATACACCAGCCCAAAAAAAACCACAGCAAAGTATAGCTACACATTCTACACATACCCAAACAATAAAATGAAGAAGTTGTGTGTGGTTTTTTTATTGATGCAGCATATATGCTCAGATTGATTTTGACAGGTGCAAAAACGTAACCTGAGATAATTGTGGTTCTTAATTCTGATTGGCTGAATCGCGTAAAAAAAACAGTCCGCACACTGATTTCTGCGCGCAACATTACTGAAAGAGCATTTTGCGCGTCCATTTAACGCGCGTTATTGCTCGACGGATGAAAAAATGCGCGAGGATTGTAATTCCAGCGTTGATTTACGTGTGTTTAATGTTTAACGCTGGGTGAAAAATTTACGCGTTGCGCGAGCGGTTTAACGCGAAGATTGAATAGGGCCCATTATGTTTTATGCACATTGTTTAAAAAAAAACAAAAAAACAACAAAAACAAATGCGTGTGAAATGTGTTAATATGCAATTTGACTCAATAGCATACTTATCTGATTTGTTACCTGGTATTACATTTGCGCTTGTTCCTCCGTGCCATATTAAAAAGGTCTGAAAATAAAAGAAGTCCTTGTAAATAATTTACTTTATATTAGGAACACATTTCTTAAAGTTATTGTGAATAATTTGCATTGAATTTAAATGGAGCAAAATACACTTACATATTTGTATTAACAGAAACAGGTCAAACATACCACCAATACTGGATCACTAAAAGGGACATTATAAAAGTGAACTCTACCTAAATCATTTCAGAAAAAATAAACAGATTCTAAAGGTCATTATTTTTAAATCAATAGGTAGTGGTGAGGTTACATGACATATTCCTCAGTTTTCGGATAGCTGATTTTTACAAAGAAAAAAATGTCATTTGCGCTTACTCCAATTATACCGTGTGAAACTAAACACAATTAGAGGTTTGGTTTCTTATCAATGGCCATTATAAGACTAGCTCGCCCGCCAGTGTCTTTGTTTTGATCCCAAAGTGGATTTTGTTTCTGGGGGAGCATCAATAAAGGCCCACCAGTCTACCTCATGTTTGACAAGCAGCATGAGCAGGTATGGTTTGCTATGTAGCAGCCTGTGGTTTCATTTTGGTTAGGACTCGCCCTTGTAGAGGTGCCGTGACGTTGGCGGGCGAGCTAGTCTTATAATGGCCATAGATAAGAAACCAAACCTCTAATTGTGGTTAGTTTCACACGGTATAATTGGAGTAAGCGCAGATGACATTTTTTTCTTTGTTATGTTCTACACATGTTGTTGGGCTGGATGCATTTGGTGGTTGCAGCCAACCCTTCGGGGAATAGGCGCGACCCCACCCCTCCTGCACTATGTATGTTTCAATGTACTTCCAGCCAGGTCATCCCTGCAGCAAGACTCCGCTCCGTGTCTTTGTTTTGATCCCAAAGTGGATTTTGTTTCTGGGGGAGCATAAATAAAGGCCCACCAGTCTACCTCATGTTTGACAAGCATCATGAGCAGGTATAGTTTGCTATGTAGCAGCCTGTGGTTTCATTTTGGTTAAGACTCACCCTTTTAGAGGTGCCTTGACGCTGGCGGGCGAGCTAGTCTTATAATGCCCATTGATAAGAAACCAAACCTCTAATTGTAAGCGCAGATGAAATTTTTTTCTTTGTTATGTTCTACACATGTTGTTGGGCTGGATGCATTTGGTGGTTGCAGCCAACCCTTCGGGGAATAGGCGCGACCCCACCCCTCCTGCACAGCTGATTTTTACCCCTTCACACCCAAAGTTGGGTTATCTCAATATTGCATTGTAATGCATTGAAAAGCACTCCTTAGCATAGCAAATCTCAATTTTCACAACTTTTTAAAGCCAGATTAGTGTGCCTCCTGTGGAGAAAATAATTCCATGGATTTAGCTTTCTCCAGGCACCTTACAGCAAGAAAAAACAAGCTGCATATATTAGCAGTCCCAAACCTCACTGTAAAAAAAAGTTCAAATAAATTACTGTTGCATTACAACAGCCAGTGATTTGGCAGAATACAGGGAGAGCTCTGGGGTCACTCATTGCTGTACATGGATAAGATTCATGGGGTTATAATGACTGAAAATCCATGTACAGTACAGCTACAAGGAGTAGTGTATTGTAATTTCCATATACCGGGGTTAATGTCACATACAGATATTATTTTTATATTCTATCGATATTCTTTGGAAGCTACATTGCTAATAATCTCGTTGTGATCACTACAAAACCCCAGAAGCAGGAGATCTGAACGTTTTTATTAACAGGGTTATTCAGAGAGCGTGAAAAGCAGGAGAATGACTGGAGAATGAAAAATTCTAGGTCAAAATAGCCAAACCAGAAAAATTCTCCCTTTCATCGCACTTTCCAAATCGGCTATTTTGACCTAGAATTTTTCATTCTCCAGTCATTCTCCTGCTTTTCACGCTCTTTGAATAACCCTGTATGTCTGTTTATCACAGTTACAGTATTTGACACAAAGCCAACTTTAGCCTGTATGCTGATAATGCAGACCCCGTGTGATATTGCACAAGATAAGGGACACCACCTCAGGTTCAGAATCTTTCATTCCAACAATATTTCTGTAAATACTACCAACAACAGAAATAACTCCTCTGGCGCTAATCATTATAGGTAAATCATGTGAATAAAGTGCAAAAAAGTGCTAAACGTTTAAAACACTGAAAAAAATACTTGTACGTGTTAAAGATCAGTTTCGGTATCTGGACACTTCAGAAAGCAAAATAGCAAAAAACAAACAATAGTGTAATACGGTCTGAAAAATATGGATATTATGTCTATTGCACAGGAGTAAACTCTCACATTTTATAAAGCCTGTATATATTTGGCTCTTTATTTTAAGCTGCGTGCCAAATTATGGAATGGCACTGTCCTTCAGATATTCTTCCAGGTGGGTTCTGGGCTAGAGCCTATGAACCTGACTCTAGGGTGACTTTGCAGATGACACACTTCATGTGGGTGGTGTCCTACCCCTCCTAGGGAGATGCAAGGGTCCTCTGGTACTTGTGAGGCTCTCATTAGGGGATGCTGTGGTCTTCTAGTGGTTAAAGGACTAGGACAAAGCACAGGAGCTGGATATATGTAAAAATATATATATAAATTTTTATTTATTTAAAAAAGAAACATAAAAAGGGGAATAAATAAATGAATAAAAAGTGCACAATAAGGGGTCTGGGTTGGTATCCTCAAATGCATTTCACCGAGCAAAAAATTTGGCTTTCTCAATCAGTAAACTCCCTTCTTCTCTGAGCGTCTTTATAGGTCTTAGTAATTAGTACCAAAGTGGCGACAGTAGCTTCCCGCCCGCCTTATGAAAACAAAAGTGTAATTGGCCAATCGTATTGTCTGTTTCGTTTTTTGGAGTGAGGTCTGGAGTGATCCTGGATCCATTTAGACTTCTCTGAGTCCAAGATGGCGTCTGCGCGTGACGCGGTACATGTTTCAGGTCATGTGAGGCAAAAATGGTGCCCAGGCCGGATCACTAAGGGCATAATCGTACTAGCCGCCATATTGAAAACTGCCAAGCAGCGAGATCTCTCCTATGAGGAAAATGTATAAAAATCATAATTAAAAGTAAGAGGTCCTTGAAGAGTCTTTGGTCCTAAGACAGAATCTCACACTTTTCATTACGAAATTTCTGTAGTTTGTGAATAACCCCTTAAATATATTGAATAGTAACTCATTGCAGTCTAATATATGGACAGCAGGTGTCAGTGTCAATTAAGCTTCATAACTCTAGAAGGGTGAGATAACATCGAAGAAGTTAGAAGCCCAGACCAGAGCTACCAACCATTGCATGTTCTTGTTCATATATTGCATTTAGAAATGTCAGAATTACTGGCTTATGGCATTGTTGGATTCCATACTACATCTATATAATGACCAATCTAAATTGAAGGAGAAGGGAGTGGAGAAGCTGTCGACCCATTAATTACAGTAAACTACATGGAGGAGAGGTTCGAGGGGAAAAAAGGTGCAGGCAGACACCAAAATTCTTGAATTCACAAAAGACTTGACAAACGGTTTCCACAGCTTATGTGCAGTAAGAAGTTAGGTAAAGTGCACCAATCACGCCCAAAACAACTTTAGATCATTTGAAATATCTCCCGAATCTACCTGTACATTGTGTTAGCCAAACTGCTGGCAGATGGATATTTTTCCAAAAAGGATTGAAAAGAAATCTCAGAGTTTCCTGTTTGCTCTTAGTCCTGTGGCATGCCGCATGATGTGTTTCCATCTCTGGGAGGGGCTAGACAAACCTTGCCATGTATATAAGCCCTCCTGACACACTCAGTCCTCGCTTCAGCGTTGTATCACTCCTAGTGGTGTTACTTATTGAGAAGCTTATTCATGATCAATCTGTGTACCAGTTCTTGGCTTATCCTTCGACCTTCCCTGTATCGCCGCCTGCCTCTGACCACCTTTCTGACCTCGACAACGATTATTGGAAAATCCTTTTTTACTGCGATCCTGAGATTGTTCTCCCTCCTCTGCAACTGGGCTCCAGATCCCCCACCGCAAACCCTGACACAACGATATCAAAAGTGCAAAGTATAATGAATTTACACTACAGCCTTATACAAAAAATTGTTTTAACCCGTTAAAAAAAAATCAATTTATTTGAAAACAAATTAGCCTGATAATTTTAATATGGGAATTGAAGTTTCCTCCACCCAGATGACCCTTCACTAATTGAGTCTCCAAAATATAGCAACCTCCTCAGGGAAAGAGTGCTCAAAACAGATATTACGTACAATCAAAAAAGCTCTAAAAGAGCTTATTGAAGAACGTTTGTGCCTAACCCCTGTTTAAGGAGAGAGAATGGGTGCCATAAAAAAAAAGGACAGACTGAGCTTGTGTGAAGTGCTCTCAGAAAAGGCAGATTTCAAAGAACTTCCAGAAATCTTGACATGCTTAGTTGTTATCAGTGCTGGATTAGGAACTTTATGGGCCCTGAGGAGAACATTTTAGTGTGCCTCTGCCACATCCAACTCAGCTCCTTTGTGCCCTCTGCCCCATTCTTCTCACCTTCTATTGCTCCTCTGCCCCATTCTTCTCTTACAAACCCAAACCTCCATTGTGTCATTATGCCCCATCTATTGATTTTAATGTGTTGATTAAAATTGGTGCTGAGATAACATTTTGCCAGAGCATATTTTGGGGCTTGGATCTGGAGCTCCAGCTCCAGTAGCCCCTATATTAATCCAGCCATGAATCCATTTTCACTCGGTGAGTGTTAGGTATTCATGTAAAGTAACATAAAACAGGAAGTGCAACTTGAAGATATTTATTGTTTTGGGCAAAGGGAACCCATTGTATAAGGATAATAATATACAGTGGGTTGTGTAATTCCTGAAAAAGAAAGAAAACAATCCATTGACAGGCAATGAATCAGCCCTTTTTTAAAATGCCATTTCAGCAGAGCTATAGCCTTGATCTGCACTCGGTGGTCAGCAATTTT
This sequence comes from Leptobrachium leishanense, assembly GCA_009667805.1. Taxonomy (NCBI): domain Eukaryota; kingdom Metazoa; phylum Chordata; class Amphibia; order Anura; family Megophryidae; genus Leptobrachium; species Leptobrachium leishanense. Next base: position 40,887 of record RXON01003033.1, read on the forward strand.
GGTTCTGAAACGACATTTCCCACAGGCAAAAGGTGGTTAGGCATCGCAGAGAATGTAATTCTATCACATTTGAAATGTTAGAGGAGCTTTAATGAACCCAGCCCATTGTGTCTTACAAATGATTTCCACCTTATGAGTGATCTAGAACAGGAAAGAAGTGTTCATAGGAAATGTCTGCTCATTTATAAAGACATTGGTTCCGGTGTCAGGCGTTAAACTTACTAATCCGAGCGCCAAGGTTTACATATCGAGACTCTACAATAGCAACAACTATGGAATAGGGTCCTTACTGTATAATATAATTTACTCGGTAGAAGACTATCAGGTCTATTCAAAGAAAGGTGAAACTCCGGAGAATGACTGGAGAAGTGAATATTATAGGTCAAAACAGTACCGGCTGGGTGGAGTAGCGGTAACTGGAAGTGCTGGAAATATACAGTGCGGCATGGGCACTACCCATCAACCAAAAGAAAACAAAGGTCATGGTTTTCCAAAGGAAGAACGCAAAAACCAAGAGTTCCTCTTCCTCACTTAATGACTGCACTCTTGATGAAGCCAACAGCTACACATACCTCGGCCTAGAAACAAACCGTTTGGGAAGTTTCAAACCAGCCATAGAGGCCCTAATAGACAAGGTGTGTAGAACCTTCTATGCCATCAGGAGAAAACTCTACAAACTAAAACCGCCTGTAAGAGTCTGGCTTAAAATATTTGATAGCCTCATCACTCCAATCCTCCTTTATGGCAGTGAAGTATGGGATCCCATCACCTACCCAGACCAATCCAAATGGGACACCAGCCCAACGGAAATATTCCATTTGGAATTCTGCAAGCACCTCCTCCAAGTCCATCGGAGCACCTCTAACAAGTGGTGGTGGTGAAAATATCTGCACAATACGTCACAGAATGTCACGGACTGAGAGGAACATGAGAGATCCCGGACTTATAAATCCCCAACACGGACTCGCCCCCATTCCACTTCACATTATCCCTTAACCCGGATAATGTCCATGGACTTGCCCATTCCCCCCCATATAAGTTCCACTACCCCCTCCATCGAATATATAACCTCCCCATATGCTTTGGCAATGCTAAAATGGATTTGGTCCTGCCAATAAAGCTTATTTGAATTTGACATCACTGCTCTATAACCATGGAGAGAGACTGTGGAGACCCAGGTTTGAATCCCGGCAAGAGCACCTATCCAGTAAGTGTCCTTGGGCAAGACACCTAACGATACATACTCGCCACCCAGGACATACTTGAAAACGAGAGAAATCGCAATGTATCTGTCCTGGTAAAATCCTCTCTCAAAATAAAAAAACAATAGCCAAACCAGAAAAATTCTCAGATTTATCTCACTTTTCAAATCAGCTATTTGGTTTAGATTGTTAAATTCTCCTGATTTTCACCTTTCTTTGAATAGACCTGTAAGATTCCTACATTTGTTGATATGCATTATAACCACATGCTTGGATGGTCCACATTTTAATTTCACATGTACAGTTTGTTCGATTGCGTCATGAAAGGTGCTTTTTTTTACCTGTGTTGTGATTATGTGTTATAAAATCATGTTATTTTTTTTTCCATTTATTGAGTTACCTTCTCGGTAAAGTGTTTCAGTATTTGTACATTACTTATGTACTAAGTCTACATGTGGTGGGCGATGCAGCAGTGGTTAGGAGACAACAGAAGACTTCTTAACCATCAATAGACTTGTCAGTTTGTTTATCTCATTACACGAGAGGAAATGTACGAAAAACCTTTCCCTATGACAACACCCATTGTACTGTCAGAAAGAGAATGTGATTGTTCAGTAGCATAAACATAACGAATAACTGGAGTTTGGCCACTGATAATTGGCACCTCACATAACAGATCCTTGTTTTCGGCTTCTGTCCTTGTTATCGTATCCTACACTGTATTGATAACGGAAGGTCAGTAGCTTTTAAAGGGATCAATAACTCATTGAGTGTACATGGAGTTCACAGCCAGAGGTGGTCCAAAAGAAACATATGGTGGAACCAGCGCTTCCTTCAACAGTGATCCCTTTCTCTCTATCTTCTTCCATTATAATTTGGTGTGTACCTCAAATATAGCAGAAAAATGCCATAGCGTAGCAAGTTGAGTTGCATATAAATGGTATAGATAAAAGAAGAGGATTCACTCACATTTTTCAGTGTCTAAATCAGACACCAGATATGATCAGCAAACGGCAACATTAGAGGGAGCACCGGACCTCCCATCAGTGGTGTATTTAGGTTTTGTGCTGCCCTAGGCCTGACTAAACTCGTGCACCCCCTAATTTAAATTTGACGCACCCCTTCCTGTCAAGGGCACACCTCTTCCTGGTTAATCCCCACCCTTCCTCTTTAAGCTCCGCCTTTTCCTCTCTTTATATTAAAAGTGGATACGAAGTGCCTACTTGTATATTTTGTATACCATTTCAAATGTATCTATTGAGATAAAGAAAATTATGAAATGTTTAAATTCAAGTATTTTTACAAAGAACAGCCACGCATGTCAAGTAAACGGGATCATAGCCGCTCTAATTGGTGGAACAATAAAATCCACAGAAACGTGCACTGCATATGAGCGTATCACAGAGCTGCATAGCAATAAAACCCACAGAAATGTGCAGTGTGTATGAGCATATCACAGAACTGCACAGCAATAAAACTCACAGTAATGTGCAGTGTGTATGAGCGTATCCCAGAGCTCCAGGGCAATAAAACTCACAGTAATATGCAGTGTGTATCACAGAATCCACAGCAATAAAACTCCCAGCAATGCAATGTGCGGTGTGTATGAGTGCATCAGAATTCACAGCAATAAAACTCACAGCAATGCAATGTGTGGTGTGTGTCAGCGTATCAGAATCCACAGCAATAAAACTCCCAGCAATGCAATGTGCGGTGTGTATGAGTGCATCAGAATCCACTGCAATAAAACTCCCAGCAAACCGAGTGTGTATGAGCACACAGCAATTATTTATTCTACATTTACCGGCCTCTGTCCGCGGTAGGGCTGTGTGCAGAGTCAGCAGGGACTGTGTACAGACTCAGCAGGAGGTCCCTCCAGGCCACGTTAGGATCACGGCTGTGCCTGTGCGTGGAGCCATCTTGTCAGCAGTGGGGTGCCACTGCCAGATGGTGCACCGTGGCTTTGATTCCCTTCCCGGTGGGTGTTCAGTCCAGAATAGAGTGACAGTCCATGTTAACGAAAGGGTGGGCAGCTGCGTGCATGCGTGTCACGTGGTTCAGCCAGTCAGGTGGTACTGAGACTCAGTACCACCTGACTGGCCGGACCGAGTGTGACCTGCACGCAAGCAGCCTCACCAGGAGCCAGGCAGCTCAATGACAAATTTCTATCACTGCAGTGCTGGTTAAGGAAAGGTCCACTTTAAACAGCAGTAAGCAGACAGGGCTTCATATTCTGCTGAACCCCCCCCCCATTTACCTGCCGTTTACTGTCATCTTCTCTCTCTGGACACGAATCACATCCCCCTCCCCTCTCCTAGAGCTGCTGCGGGGCAGGGGAGGAGCTATGGAGGGAGGAGAGGGGGATTTTTATTCTATTCGATTTTATTCCGTATGCAAACGCCATGCTCCGCTGCTCGTTGTTTGAGAACACAGCTCAAAGCTGACACACAGTGACAGTGGCACCTCCTAGTACCCCCTAATGACACCCCAATAATCACTGGTACCTGGGGCAGCCCGCCCTCCGCCACTCCTTTTTGTACACCACTGCTCTGGTGATATGCTCACACACAAGTTTGGCGAACTGCCAGCAAGTACGGTGCTGTTTGAAGGCAGTGCAAATCCCCATAGAGAAGTAATGGTTAATCTATTCAGAGAACACCAAACAGCAAAGAAATGTCAGTGAAATGCCCTGATGTTCGGTGTTTTCAATCAGCAGGTTTATTCAGGCGAACCCCATAGGTTTCAATGTTAAAAATATTCCCGTTTTTTATGCAATATCTAATAAACCATTTATTATTTTAATCTGCAGTAAAAAGTCTTTATTTATTTATTGATTTTTTTTTGTACCTTTTAGTGATTTTTCAGAACTTTTTGGGGTAAATTCCCCCCCTTTTTTTTAATAGCGGTTCTCCTTTTTCTGTAACAGAACTTTTTATTATCAATCATAGGATCTTATATTTAAATTCCAGACATTTTCGTTCAGTAGTTCTTTTGAAAACAGGAGGACATAGGTTTGCGGTGGCAGCATACAGCGGCCGACTCCATGCACTTTGGGGACCCTGCGGTGAATGGTGAATTCACTGCAGGGTTGGGAAATTTTATTCCCCGAAGTGCAGGGAACTACAGAACACCAAAATGTTGGCGTCATTTCTGTGCTCTGTGAGTAACCCAATTAGTGGTGAGGTTTTTTGTTGCCCCCTGGAAAGTGAAAGCCTAGGCCTTGCCTACCCAGGACATACTTGAAAATTAGTGACATCTCAATGTTTCCTTCCTGGTAAAATAGTTTGCAAAAGTAAAAAAAAAATAAAAAATTTTTTTTTTTTAGGGGTGGGGCCACCCAGCGGGCCGCCGCCCCCTGGAAAGTGCCGCCCTAGGCCTGGGCCTTGTTGGCCTAAGCCAAAATACACCAGTGCCTCCCATACAGCCAGCAAAAAATCCTTTTCACCCCAATCAGGAATCAGGATGCAAGGAAATAAAATTAAGGCTGATTTATTAACATAAAATAAATAAATACAATTAGCGGGCAGGACACCCAGAGGTGGTCGAGTCTCTTATTTAAATCGTACGTAGACTTCATGGATGCTCTACATCATTTTGGATGCTCTTCTCCTGGTTCACAATTCATAGATTTAAAATTAACAAATGTCTTTGTGTAAACTTACTTAATGTGAAGCAAAAATGCATTCTTCTGCTACTTCCTTTCTGGTTTTATCAGAAAATTGTTTTTGTATTTTTACTGAATTATCTCCATAATATATTACAAAGATGGTTTGGAAGTTATCTTCTTTCAAAGTTCACAACATACTAAAAAAATACAATACTTATCCCTCGCCCCACGGCAGAGAGGATGGTAAGATACACGGCCTTCCCTTGTCAATGCCACACAAAGGACACTAAGAAGAAAAAGTTCCATGTGTCCTTCTGCCGGACTTTCATGATCATGCGAGATTCTCCATGGAGGGACAACATCGATGGCGCAGCTACCATTATCATTTAGCTGCTCCTTAATATTACGAGCTGAGCCACGAACAGAACAATTCGCTCGTAATAGAGCCAGTGATAGGAAGCCGCTAATGGTTATCTGATTGCATGGAGTTTTGCCATTTATGGCTCTTTGTTACGGTCATGTCCCAGGACTCACCCTGCTGCACGTCTTCATGGTGCTGGCGTCTTACGCCGTCGCCGCTGTCAGGATCTTGTAGGTCTTTATGGCCTCCACATGATGGGCCTACTCTGATGACATCATCGCCGTGGTCGACATGTGGGGTGGTACCTCCATATCGGCACTATTTAAACTCAGGCCATATACGGCTTAGATGCTCTAGTGTAGCGTTGCATCCCTGTATACATGTTTGCTCCCTGCTATATTGACCCTTTCTTTGCCTACTGACTATGCCTGTTTGCTGCCGCCTCCGATCTCGGCTATAAATTGACCCTTTGTCTGCTGCATCCTTGTGTACTATGCTACGACTTCTTCTTCGTGCATACTGAGAACTGTCTCATCAGGCATACATCCCCGACAGTTACCAGCTCAGCTGGAGTAGGATTTACGGTATCTCGTGGAAAAAAGCAGTGATCATCATGTTCGACTTGGGTAGAAAAGAACCAGAAATGTAAAGCAAGATTTACATGCTTTCCTTCACATATTTGCATGAGGTATACTTAAAATCGTGACGGCTTCTTTGTTTCAGCACCACCATGTTACCTGGTACCAAGCTACGTCTGCACCATTAAACAGCACGATTTTAAATCAATGTTATCTTCTTACGATCTATGGCATTTTAAAACGGGGAAATAAAATACAAAGAAAACACAATCATATAATTGAGAAGTTCCGAATTTTCAAAGAAAAGAGGAACACTCTGTTAATTTATTGTGACAACTCAAATCACATTTTGAAAGTTCATTTTTTTTTTTTTTTACTGCATATGATATACAACCGTATCATTTTCATGTGTGGTTTATCAATACAGAAAATTTAAGCTACCGTCTACAATAAAACCACAGGGTAATAAGTAAAGGTTAGAAAAACCCAAAACTTAATTTGCAGTGACTTTTCTTTATTTCTATAGCAGAGCATAGCAAGATTGATGTATAATGAAAGATCTACCGGTATGTCATCATGTAAGGAGCAACATCAAAATGCATTGGGTTGAATACAAGGCAATACAGTTATTGCGCGTATGTTACATGTAAAGTCCAAAATGGTGATAAACCTAGGATCAGTGGCGTCTCTAGGGGTGGCCAGGGAGGAAATTGCCCCCCTATGTTATTCCTTGCCCCCCATGTGCCCCTGCACCAAGGACCAGCATCCAGCTTCCCCCACATCTTTGGACCCCTGTATCTCCGGCCCCGTGCCGTGCTGTGTCTCCGGCTCCGACACATCCCATGCACTCAGCTTCTTTGGTCGATCAAGGCGAGGCATGTGCTGAGTAGCACCTGTCCTGTTAAGCCACTGTATGGTCTTGGCCACCATGCTGAAGCTCAGTTTCAGGGTCTTGGCAATCTTCTTATAGCATAGGCCAGGGCTCAAAATTTCAAGTCCCAAGCTACTAACCAGGCCATAAGAGTTACTCGCCACCATTTGCTCCACCTAACCCCTACCCAGCCCTTTAACTCTGCCCCTAAACACACACCCTTAAATTATCTTAGGAAATTACACTGTTAAAGGTTTTATTTAGAATAAAGTTACAAAAATAGCATTAATAACCAGACATCAGACCCCAGATACATATATACCCAGTCATCAGACCCCCGTGTGAGCAGAGCGAGGAGGCAGCAAAGCTCCTCTCCTCCCCCCTGCCAGTGACAGAGGCAAGCTTGGTCAGGTTAGGTAGCCGTTTCCTGACACCGTGCAGCCTGGGGAAGGGAGGCTGCATGGTGGCACCACTGGAAGAAGCCGCATGCAATAATTTATTGTGCTGCCTGCATGTGCATTTCCACTCGCCCTCACTTCATTTCCACTCGCCAAATGCTAGTAGGCGAGTGGAAATTTTGAGCTCTGGCATAGGCCATCTTTATGTAGAGCAACAATTCTTTTTTTCAGATCCTCAGAGAGATCTTTGCCATGTTGAACTTCCAGTAACCAGTATTAGTGAGAGTGATAACACCAAATTTAACACAGCTGCTCCCCATTCACATCCGAGACCTTGTAACATTAATGAGTCACATGACACCGGGGAAGGAAAATGGCTAATTGGGCCCAATTTGGACATTTTCACTTAGGGGTGTACTCACTTTTGTTGGCAGCGGTTTAGACATTAATGGTTGTGTGTTGAATTATTTTGACAGCAAATTTACACTGTTATACAAGCTGTACACTCACTACTTTACATTGTAGCAAAGTGTAATTTCTTCAGTGTTGTCACATGAAAAGATAGAATAAAATATTTACAAAAATGTGAGGGATACTTCTGTGAGATACTGTATATATAGGAGTGTACTCACGACTGTCAGATACTGTATATACTTATCTAGTTTTTTTTCCAGTGGTTTGATTTAGTGGCGAAATTTATTAGTGCCCCCCAGTTTTGACTGTGGTATCTTATGTGGTCCCCCTATATATTGTTCCTAGAGTCGCCACTGCCTAGGATTACCTGAGCAAAAAAGTCATTATCCACAAGTTTTGGATAAAACCGGAAATTAAATCATACATCGGCCTTTACCTGGGTAAACCACAATCTAACCAGACATTGCTGGGTACTGTGGTTTCTAAGAGTGTCAAGTAGCTTACAGTCAACCCAAAACCTAGGATTACCCATAATCATGGCCACCCTAGCCATAAGTCATGTCAGTAACCCTTTTAAGTACTTTTAACCAAGTGGGGTTGGTTAGTCCGCAGATTACCCATGTTAAGGCTGAATATTTCATATTTTTGCAACTTTACCCAGCACTTTTGGGTCATGTGGGTTTTACCTGGGTAGAGCTAGCTTTACCCAATTTCGGACTCTACCTCTAACATACATACCATTACGTTTCCCCTCACATGTAAGACCTATGCTAGTTTGTGCAGGTAATGCTGGATTCCTTCCCTGACATTTCAGATTAATAAGCCCCTCGTCCTGAAAATAGATATTCTTTTGATGCATTTCGGGCTTTTCTGAACGCTTTTGCACAATCCATCAATTATGCATAGATAAGCGCAGGCCTAAATATTTGTCCCGTAGGCTGTCTGACATCCTTGCAGACGCAGTTATTTGACATCCTGTCACCAACACTAGTAAAATGATTTACGCTGCGAGCACCTCCACAAATGCTCGCCCGCCACCACCTTGTACCAAACCTGGGGTAATACTTCCTGATATGAAAAGACAGCCCTACCCTGTTCCCTGGGGGCACATTTGAACGAAGAAATATTTTAAGGATGCTTCAAACAATAAGCTATAAAAAGGTGCCGGTTTGTATCACAGGCACCCAGCGGCCTTGTATTAATCCCATGAATCCGAAAAAATTACAAACCGCAATACATACAAACATAAAACACAAAAGAACAAAAATTACTAAAATGCAGCTTGTACAGTTGGCAGCAGGAAATGTCACAGATAATTATTTTCATAACCCATACATGAAGAAAGGGGGGTACATACTCCACTGTAACATACACACATTAAAAACCTAAAAGGTAAATAGTTAACCTGCCACAGCAGATATGTAACCTAAGAGCAGATATATATTTGGCAGGTGGTTGGAAAAAGCCCTCTTTCCCCGCTTATAGGGTTAAGATTGTAAGCTCCTATGAGCAGGGCCCTTTACACCTCTTATTTCCATCATATGTCCATTTATCTCGTTCCCTTTGGTTATTGTAAAGCGCTGCAGAAACTGTTGGCGCTATATAAATGATGACAATAATAATAATTAATAATAAAGACCAATAGCAGCTACACCTGTAGCTAATTTGACATTATACAGGGCTATATTATAATCGTCGCGCTGGCGCAAAAAAACATTAACGCAAGGGGTAAAACCCTTTACGCCGAATGCCGTATTACATAGTCAGCGCAACAACCGCACGCAATCTTCTACCGCGGGTGAACCTGCGCGAACCCTGCGCGAGCTTACTGTACTGCGCACGTCCTATACTTAACATTGTGAGCGTAAATGCGAATGTGCGCTGGTACGAGGATGGTATTACAATCTATTTTGCGGTAATTACCGCATAGCCTTTGCCCGCATAATTTTAGCAACTGCAAAAAGCTGGTGTTAAAGGCAAATCTGAACAACCTGGCCGAACCCAAATACACCAGCCCAGTAAAAAAATGCAGCAAAGAATAGTTGCCAATTCAACACATACCAAACCAATAAAATGGAGAAGTTGTGTGCGCATGTATTATCGCTGCAGCATATATGCTCAGATTGACTTTGACAGGCGCAATTTCTTAACGTGAGATAATTGTGGTTCTTAATTCTGATTGGCTGAATCGCGAGAAAAAACCTGTTCGCACACTGTTTTTTGCGCGAGACATTACGGCGCGAGCATTTGGCCACGTCCTGTTTAGCCTACTAAAATGGTGTACGGCTTGAAGGAGAAAAGTTACCAGGAAAGGCTTAATGATCTTAACATGTACAGCTTGGAAAAAAGACGAGACAGAGGAGATATGATAGAAACATTTAAATACATAAAGGGAATCCACAAGTTAGAGGAAGGGAGTATATTTAAAAGGAAACAAAGTAGCAAAACAAGAGGACATAGTCTTAGATTAGAGGGGCAAAGGTTTAAAAGTAACATCAGGAATTATTTTACTGAGAGGGTGGTGGATACATGGAACAGTCTTCCAGTTGAAGTGGTAGAGGCCAAAACAGTAATTGAATTTAAGCAAGCATGGGATAGGCATAAGGCTATCCTAAACAAAAGATAAATCCAGGTAAAGTATCCATGTAATTGGGCAGACTAGATGAGCCGAAAGGTTCTTATCTGCCGACATTTTTCTATATTTCTATGTTTGTGCGCGGTTTTGATCGGTGGATGAAAAGATGTGCGAGGATTGTAATTCCAGCAGTGATTTGCGCGCGCAAAAGTTTAACGCTTGGCGCAAAGATTTTCACGAACATTGTAATATAGCCCATAGTCTGACATTTTTCATTAGGACCCGTACAACAAGAGAAGCGAGTGAAGCAAACAACTGGGTGGCAAGAAAACGAAGAACCTTCTTATTCGTTTATGCCGTTTTGTGACTGGTAACTGGAGTAGCGACAGAGCTACCCAATCCTGTTGGTTAGAAAGATTTCTGTTTAGGATGGAGTAGGTTTTTGCTTGTGTTTGTTTAATTAACATCTCAAGGGAAAGTGTACCCTGGCTGTAATCCTTGTCTGATGAGAAAATAAAGACCCTGCAAAATAACTCAGCTGGCCGTCTCAGCAGTAGACTTATCACACCACACTTGCAGAAATCATTAGCCAAGATAGCCCCCCCCCAGTAAAAGACAAAAAAACTTCCTGCTACCCAACATTAATCTAATGCTATCATTCTCAAGGTGTAATATATGACTTTACTTAAAGGCACATTCAACACATTCTAATTGCTGAATGCGCTATTTCAGTGCAGGTTGAAGGATGCTAAGTTTGAAATAAAGTATTTGAAACCAAAGCTCCCTCTATCTTTGTGCCCTATCCTCCTTGTTACCCTCGCCCACACTATACATGGCCTCGGAGCCTGTTGGAGAAGGGTGGATGCTAGCCTCCTGCCGAGGGACTGTGGCAAAGCTGACTCTCAAAGTCAATGGGCATAAGGGGGTTAACGTGGCCTAAGGGTTAACGTGTTAAACGTCTTGGTAAACTGACTGTATTTTAGGGGCCCTATCAGCTGCCTACAGCTAAAATGGGGACGCTAAGGGGAAAAATTAGCTTTTGATGGGGGCGCTAGGGGGAAAAATTTGCTTTTGATAATCTCCCCCTAGCGCCCCCATTTTACCTGTAGATTACGGGGCAGAACTGAAAGGTTCTGAACTCAAGATGGTATCCCTTATCAGCATACAGGCAGTAATAGCGTTTGTATCAAATAGTGTAACTGCGTTAAAGATAAATAATAAAAAGGGGCAGATGGGGATTTGTAGTGACCATAATGAGATTATTAGCAATGCAGCTTCCAAAATTACCAATAGTATATAAAAACATTATCTGTATGTGCTGCATAATGCCTGTGTAGGGAAATTGCAGTAACACCTTGTATCTGTACTGTACAGGGATTTTCAGTAATTATAACCCCTGAATCATATTCCTGTACAGGAGTCAGTGATCCTAGAGCTCTCCCTGTATTCTGTCATCTCCCCGGCTGTTGTACTGCAACAGTAATGTATTTGAACTTTTTGTTACAGTGAGCTCTGGGGCTGCTATTTGCAGCTTGTTTTATCTCTCTGCAGGGTGCCTGGAGAGAGAGAGAGAATGCAGTGGATTTCTTTCTCCACAGGGGGCACTCTAATCTTGTCTTATAAACATGTGAAAATTGGGTATTGATAAGTTAATGAGTACTTTTCACTGTACCACAATGCAAAATAGATTTTTGATAGTGAAGGGGTTAATAAATATTAAAATGTACATTCGTACTACACAAACATAGGAATACAAAATCACATGGATCAAAATATCAACGGATCAGACATTTCACGCCATTTTACACCTTCTACCAGGGCCGGATTAACATAGGGGCTGAGGGAGCAGCAGCTCCAGGCCCATGCCCCAGAATTGGCCCACAGAAAGGATAACTATATCTGCTTTGGTGGGCATTTGGACCCCTGTATCTCCAACTCCATGGCAGCTACAGGATCATGTCAGAGCATGGCCTTTCCAATGATACCAAACATGACCAGGTTTTATGTAACAATATATATATTTATTTATTTTTTCGTTCTAGCACAGCAATATTTTTCACTTTTCAATTGTAAAAGTGAACAATGATGCTGCACTAACTCACCATCACATTTCTCATGTCACCAAAAAGTGTGGAGGTGATGGCACAATCCATTGATACGAATTGTTACATCAAATCCTAAACCGCTGCACTGCAGCGAATAACACTGGGGGGACTTTGGACCACTGCGTCACCAATCGTTACAACTCACAAGGTCAAGTGAGGGGTCATTGGACAGGTCAGAGTCTGGCCTTTGCATTGATAACAACCATGACCATGTAAAATGTAAAAGAAAAGAAAAAAAAACTATTTTTAGTTCCAAAGTGATGGCATTGTCCATTTGTCACGTATAAAATGAACAATACCACTGCTATTACTCAACTTTTAATTTCCCACACTGGGAGCAAAAAATCATCAACAGTGTTTTATGCATAGTCATATTATTCATAAAACATTGTCCTCCAAAACACAAGCGAACATTTTAATTTTTTGGTTAAAATTTTATATTTTCTCAAAAAAAAGCAGTAACAGGCTCCCATTTCACATTTTTTTCAACAAGAATTCCCTATAGAATATATAACCACATTGGTTTGTGATAAAAATGGGAAAAAATAATTTTACACGCTGCAAATGAAATCTTAATGAAAAATTAAATCACACAGTATCTGCCTGGTTAGATATAGCCGTATCTGCACTATTAAATAACCTAAAATATGTTTTCATTTCACTGAATTCCGAAAAAGCCAAGCAAAATCTTCAGCTCCGGGCCCATAGAGATCTTAATTCGGCCCTGCCTTCTACATTTGTATTAATAGAGCATTTCACACTATGCCGCACGGCGCACACATATACAATGCCTGTACTTCTTGTGAACTTCTCTTACACAATATGCACTTGACAAGTTTAATGACAGAAGCAGAATAATTTGCAGAGCTATTCAAATGTAACAGTCACCATAAGGCTAGGGTCAAACGAAGGCATTTTTACACGCGAACGTAAAAAAGTGCGTCCGAACGCATTGATGTATTTTTTCACGGAATATACGAAAACGGTCATACGATGCGCATTTTCGTGCGTGATGTTTACGAATCGAAACCAGGAAACTTTTTGCGTCTGGACGTTATGTTGGCCGGACATGAGCAGGGTCTGACGTCTCCAAATCACACACACACACCGCTAGCGGACGCAGCGCACTCTGTACGTCCGTACTAGGGGTTCTGCGTTCTCGAAAAAATGCGTTCATTTTCCACTTGCGTTGCGCGGCCGGACTTTCGTGCGACCGTACTTCATATATTGGCTGTCATTGCCCGTCATTTGCTGCTAGTGCGGCCGTGATTAAGTGCGCCAGAACGCACGTTAAAAATGCGCTCGTCTGACTCCAGCCTTACAAGTCACCGTAACAAGTTCTCTATACAATCAAAAACAACCTCAAATGCCCACCGCGGTCTGTCCTGTCCATCACTATAAATGTATTGTCCAGCAAATTGCGTAAGAAGCTCCAGGGTCCCTGGAACAGAAGATGAGGAGCAGCGGAGCATGGAGGGAGAAAAGGTGAATTTTTTACGTAAACCAAAAAAAATAAAATAATAATAATTGGGCAGATACTGACAGTAGCACATGCCCAAATATTTCATAGAAAAAAAAGGGGGGGGGTCACAAGGTGTTCCTTTAACCATTCACATAATGGAGTGATCCAAATAATATCTCAGAACACATTCTGTTTCCACATACTGTGAAAAAGAAAATATACAGAAAAGGTGAGCCATAAAAATAGTCAATACATGTCTAGATTGTGATTGTAAGCTTCGCTGAGCAGGGCCTACTCCCCTTGTCTCTGGTTCCTAAGTTTGTTAAAGTCCTCATTCCTTATTGTAAAGCACTGCATGAGCTATTTGCACTATATAAATAATAATACAAACGCCAGAATAAAATTAGAATGGACGAAAGCTTGGAAGAATTCTTATCGTGTTATGTTATTGTGTCCTTGCTCTACGCACCTTTGCTTGTTTTATAAGAGCCTCGCCTTTGCACAAATATTTGATTAGACAAAAATAGACATGCAAATATATTAATTTAATTTATATCAGTTTTGACCCTGAGGAGGGGCCCCCCTTTAGCGTCCATTGCAAATAGAGTCAAGAAAAGGAAAACAAAACCCGTGATACATCGTTCGTTTTCTTTTTCTCTGAATGAGAGAGTGCGGTTGCCGAATACTGTCTCTTTCGGCTGGCAGCTGAACTGGCAGAACTGGTTTTCTATTTGTAGAATGGGCTATACGGAGCATTATAATGGAAATACCTGTCACACATTAGCTCTACCTTTTGTTGGTAGATGGAATTTTGATTTCCCTTTCATTTCTGCCTTTCTTTAATCCAAATCATGATCTACACATATGTTTTCTTTATTTTAACATTATGTTATTCTATTTATTAAAGTCCAGTGGCGCCGAAACATTGGTGTTGGCTTCACATTAGCAATAAATGATATATTTGGACCATACAAGTGCTAATTCTTTTGCTCTTTTCTATGTTGATCTAAAAGAAGACAAAAACCTAAATACACTTCAAGCATTTCACAATTTGTCTCAAATTCTGAAAATAAATTCATTGGATTCCATAAAGACAATCAAATTTCTTCTTGTAATGGTTGGTGGGGTGATCTGAGACCAGTAATGCAGGGGTTCACAGGTATAAAGACAGGAGGGACCAGGACATAGAAACATAGAAAATGTCGGCAGATAAGATCCTTTCGGCCCATCTAGTCTGCCCAATTACATGGATACTTTACCTGGATTTATCTTTTATTTAGGATAGCCTTATGCCTATCCCATGCCTGCTTAAACTCAAACACTGTTTTGGCCTCTAGCACTTCTACTGGAAGGCTGTTCCATGTATCCACCACCCTCTCAGTAAAATAATGCTTCCTGATGTTACTTTTAAACCTTTGCCCCTCTAATCTAAGACTATGTCCTCTTGTTTTGCTACTTTGTTTCCTTTTAAATATACTCCCTTCCTTTTAAATATACTCCCTTCCTCTACCTTGTGGATTCCCTTTACGTATTTAAATGTTTCTATCATATCTCCTCTGTCTCGTCTTTTTTCCAAGCTATACATGTTAAGATCATTAAGCCTTTCCTGGTAACTTTTCTCCTTCAAGCCGTACACCATTTTAGTAGCCCTTCTCTGAACTCTCTCTAAGGTGTCTATATCCTTCTGGAGATACGGTCTCCAGAACTGCACACAGTACTCCAAGTGAGGTCTCACCAGTGCTCTGGGAATGTACCATGCGATGGCAGACAGGACAGAAAGGGGGACTCCAGGCAAGGTACAAGTGGATTTTTCAAAAGAATGGTCAGGACGGACCGTTGGTCAAAGGCTGGCAGAAGGCAGTAATCGATGGGCAAGCATGGGATCTGGTACTCAATAGGTCAATAGATATTCAGGGAGCTTCAGGAGGTTCAGACTGTTTGGAACACAGTTGAAATGGTAATGCTGGATGGGAGTAGACCTTTATTTCAGCAGGAAGGTGTGGTGTATGTTTGTGCTTAACTGTTTGTGTACCACATGTCAGTGCTGAGCATAGGGCAGCACTTTACAGGTGCTGCCTGAGCATGGTGCAGTCATTACACTTCTTGGATCAACAAGCATTTAATATTAATTGTCTTAATGTACAAAATTTGTCTACAGAGTGATACACTGTTGGGAACACAAACAACTAGGAAAATACACAACGCCTGGTGAGAACACAATTCTACGCAGACCCCTTCATTCGAGCTCCACCCATAGGATCCACAGACCCCAAATTCACAGAAAATAACAAAAAGGAAGGCTACCAGGATGCAAGCAGGCAAGCACGTTTATCCACGATATACCACCAGGGTACAACAATGCGACATTTAGGTTATTTGGCCTCATTCAGCATGAATAAGATCAAGAAGCCTAAATGTTGCATCATTGTACCGCGGTGGTCCATTCTGAATAAACATGTCTGCCTGCTTTCACCCTGGTAGCCCTTCTTTTTCTTATTTTCTGAATCAAGATATTCTGCCGTCTTTGCTTTTTTTTTAGATATAAGATCTCTAAGTGTGATCTCTAACTGAGCAACATTGGTTGCATTGCATTACCTATGACCGATCTTCACACAGTGTTTACGACCACCTGCCATATTATTTGACCTTGGCTTTGACTTTCTCCCTACGTACCTTATATTCCTGTCACTGTATGTTTGATGTTTTACACTCTGGCTTTCTTTGACTCATATTGTCTACTTTTACATACATTGTCTTATATATTAAAACATTTGAATAAAGACCATAAAAAAAGATTCAGCCATGAAATCAGTCATAGCCTACATACAACTGGTCATCCGTAACGACAGATAAGAATTAAGAGGAGTTTACTTGAGAATTTGTAATGGATAAATTAAATGGGTCATTAAATAGTGGAATCCCGTGTGTTAAGCAACAGCAAGTAACATGTATAATTTTAAGTTATTAAAGTAAATGAATACAAGTTCCCAGATGAACCCATCCGAGAACAGTGGTGACGTCACAAGCAAAGAACTACAAGTACGGATTTAGGAAAAATTTAACATTATGTCACTAAAATGGCCCGTTCTGTCAGTCATTAAGCACATGAGCCAATCAGATCTGTCAATGTTTACATTTCAGGTGAGGTCAGAAGAGCCAGCCGAAGAAGGCGAGCATGGTGGATTCTAGCAGTGAGCATGTGAGGTGTACGTTAAGAACATGTTTTGCTTTGAGGGTAAGTACAATTAAATAGAAGAAGTCCGTTTTTTATGGTGACAAAGAAGTGGCAAGTGAAAATTAACTATTCTCATAATTATGTTTTAACATATCATAACTTAGCCTACTCATACAAAGAACATATTTACAATTTGATTCTACTAGACTGTATTAAGTCTAATCTGAAATCTATCCCTGGAGTCAATGCTGCCATCAGAGGGGGTGACAGTCCATGATATGTTCAGGGGGCCCTGGTCCTTCTAAACCCTGCGAATGCCAGAGATATAAGGCCCAATTCACACTGTGCGATTTGAAAATCGCGTGTTTTTCCGCGCAATTTTCATATTCGCGACGTTGAGCGACACTGTCGCGCGAAATCGCGATTTTGCAAAACACCACCAATGGAAATCGCAAAAAGCGCAAAATGCAAATCGCAAAAAAAGGGTCATGTACCAGCGGCATGCTACCGCGAAGCGCGACATTCAACATTGCGGGACGTCGCGCGGCAAGATCTGAACAGCTCCATTGAAATGCATTGGAGATGCTACATAGCGCGACATCGCGCTGATTTTGCCGCGATTTCGCGACAAAATCCACGTGATAAATCGCACAGTGTGAACGGGGCCTAAGGTTATCAAGAAATTTCCTGCTGGGCCGCAGCATCCGAGGCCAGAATGTTTTCTTTTTAATTAGTTACTGAAATGGGCAGCCGTTGGAAGGGGGGTCCCATGCAGTGGGTCAGTAAAAGGCCCCAAGATTTCTGATGGCAGCCCTGTATAGAGCACAGTATAATAAATCTTTAACAGTAAATATAAGGAAAAGGTTAGCACCGTGGTATACTCAGAAAACATTTTAGGGTGCGCACACTTAATACAATTATTGCATGCAAACTGTAATTAACCACAAACCATCGATTTTCCTGTTCTTAATCATGAAGCACATGAGAAAAAGGACCGAAAAGGTCAAAACGAGGAGCAGTTCTCAGAGCAGTTTTACGGCGCACGCCTATGGGTTAGCATCATTTTCTGTCAGTTGTTCAAGAACAACTAAAGTAAGTTTTCTTTAGCTATTATAGTCGATCGAGAGAGAGAGATAAACTTGTCAAATACACATGAAGAAGTTATTTTTCAAAGGCTGTTTTCATTGGTTCTATGAACCAGAAAATTACATTATAGCACTTAACGCTACCTTTAAAAGTAAATGTAATTTGAGGGAAAAAAATTCTGATGACAGATTCTTTGTTGTCCTTAAGTCTGCATTCATTGGCCAAATAAAGTAGAAAATTACATTACAGCACTTATCTCTATGTTTAAAAAAGTATATGTAAGTTAGGAAATAAGTGATGACATATTCATTGTTGCCTTAACAAATTCTGGCGCTACGCTTCACATATAAAGCAGTGTTCAGGAGAACTTTAAATTCATAGCAAGCCTTGACGAGATTTAAAAAAATATATTCCACAACTCTGAACTTACAAAATGACCAGCATGATGTATATTATGACAGCACACACACAGGGTGATTCAGACAAAAGGTGAAACTCTGGAGAACCTTTGGAGAAGTGAAAATTCTAGGTCAAAATAGATTATTTGGAAAGTAAAATAAATGGGAGAATTTTTTTGGTTTGGCTATTTTGAACTAGACTTTTCACTTCTCCAAAATTTCTCCAGAGTTTCCCCTGTCTCTGAATAACCCTGTGTGTCAAAGATCCCAATGGATAGTGTCATGCACAGGCATGGTTCTTCTGCTGTGCTAGATTTAAATGCAGAATTTGTGTATATTTTTCCTGTTCTTTTCAATGGAGTTGGAGTTGGCGTATTGGACAAAGGAAGGTGGTATTTACGACTCCTTACCTGATACTCTGCTCTCTTGCATGGTTTGGGAATGGAAACATGATCCAAGGAATTGGTGGGGGAGGGGCTTTCTTTATACAGGATGCTCACCCGAATCTCAAGGTATTTCGCAAGGAGTTTGGTTCGAGGAACACTCCTGGGACTTACACGCCGTAACACCCATGGAAGAGCTATCTGTGTAAATTAGGCTTCTGTGTTTTGTTTATTTGCTTGTTTTAATATATCTTACATGTCTTGTTTTTGTGATAGTGGCACTGCATTAAGTTTTATTTTTGTCTTCTGCCATTAAAACTTTGTGGCCCAGTAATGTCTTTGTTGTGGATGATTCCTATAAGCTTTGGTCCGCGTTATCATAGAATTTACCATTTTGGAGATATATTAGCTGTATACGATAGGTTCCTGGATTGGGGTGCTATACAGTTATGGGGTTTCGAAAGTGACCTATTGTGGTGGCAGTGTATTTTTGGGAGGGTGTATACGGTTTTGGGGGAGTTAGGATGGCATAACTTGGGGTCCTGAGAGGGGGTAGAGTTAGTAAGTCCAGAGGCTTGGAGTTGCTAACCCCTGGTACCCCCTCCCTCCACACGTGATGACTAGGCAGATAGCGGGTGGTTGTCCGAAATGGTGGACACACATGTATTTCAAGCAGATCATATTACGTATTCCATCAATCGGTCACAAAACAAGTAAGTTATTAAGTCGTGAGACATTTCAAGAGAGTCAACGTTTCCTTTTGGTTGTTGTAAACAACAAAAATGACTGAAAACTCAGGTGAAGGCACAATATGGTGGTCTTTTATTATGGACACAGGATCCCATGCAATGTTTTTGCCCCTTTCTCCAGATGTTGTGTGCTTATTAAAATACCACCTTATCATGCCTTCACTTGAGTGCCTTGTCCGTTATTTTTTATTATTTTAGATGTGAATAGCGTCTTAGGTCACCCTGGTCTATGTGGCACGTGGTTGAAGACCTCTAGTGGAGCGTGTCCCTAGTTGCCGCTACCTGAATAGAGTTCCTTTTGGTTGTTGTGAAGGATTCAAAGTTCTGGTAAAGTTCCTCTAATGCAAACAATGTAAAACACAGTCTTCTTGTCACTCAGAGTGGGTGAAATTTTCTAGATCAGCCATGTGGAAATTCGGCATCCTAACACCATTGCTTAAATATTTTCTATCTTTGCACAAACCTTTGAGTGTGTTGGTCTTTACTGTCACCACAGAACGCCATAGGTCTCTATTAAATTCTTTGCGCAAACGTTAACGCGTGCGCAAAAACGCATTAGCGCGAGGGGAAAAACCCTTTGCGCTGAACGTCGTATTCGAGCACAAAATACACGTTAACGTCTAGCGCGAGTGACCCTGCGCGAACCCTTTGCGAGCGCAATTTAGTGCGCGAATCCTATACTTAACAGTGTGAACGCAATTGCGTTTGTGCACTGGTGCGCGCATGGTATTACAATCTTAGCGCAAAATTTAACGGACGTTTGCGCGCATAATTTTAACGTCTTTGAAAAGCTGGTGGTAACGGCAAATTGTAACAACCTGACCGTACCAAACTGCGGATTCACAACGGAGAACGTAGATGCGCACATTATTTTTACTAGATCCGTCAAAAATGACAGCCACTACCTTCTGTCTTCCGTCAGAACGTACGTCTGTTGTGCGCAGTCCGCACAAAAATGCGTTGTCTGACGGACTCGCTTTAAAAATGGCATTGCGCTCACTGATTTCTGCGCCCAACGGTACTTTGCACGCATTTTTGCACGTTGGTTGTACGAGCGCAATTTCCCGATGGATGAAAAAATGCGCGAGGAATGTCATTCCAGTGGTGATTTTCGTGCGTTAACGTTTAATGCTTCGTGCAAAAAAATTTGCGCGATGAATTTAATAGAGCCCATAGTGCACAGAAGTTGAAACAAAGTCGATTACTAACTGGAAAGACATTACTGGATAGAAGGGTAGACTGGTTATAGTGGCCCAGCTCAATTCTAAATAATATAAGAATATTCAAGATAGCTGACGTCAAGAAGTACAGAGATCACAGAATCGATTAGTCAGACTTCTCAAGGGGCACTGGACGTCAACGAAGCCAGTAAAAAGCAAATCGAAAT
>RXON01003035.1:0-18233 GCA_009667805.1 Leptobrachium leishanense
CGGTCGTCTGCGGTTCGCCCGGCGGTCGCCCCCTCCCCCCGGTCCGCTTTGCTGGTTTTCCCTCCCTTCTTTTCTCCTGGCCGGCTTGGTCCCGTGTCCGCGCTGTCCTGCCTTTGTTTTTCGCTCCCCTTTTTGGCGGTTTGGCGTGTGCCTGCTCTGTCGGCCGTTCTCTTTCTTGCCGCCGGCCCTTGCCTGTTTGCCGTCTGCGCTTTGTCCCTTCTCTGTTCGCCCCCTCCGGCTCTGCCTGTTCCCCCGCCCCTGCCCCCGCGGCCTCCTCGGCGCGGCCGCTGGCCTCCTGTCGGCTCTGGTCGCCTTCGCGTTGTGGCTCGCCGGCCTGTCCCCCCGTCTGTGGCTCTTCTTCCTTCTTTTGCGGCCCTTTCCGCGTGTCGTGGTCCGCCGGCTGTCGGCTCCGCCCCCCTCGTTGCGGCCCCCCCTCCCCTCTGCCTCCGGTCTGCCGGCCTGCCCCCCGGCCCCCCTGCCCCGGTGGGCCTTGCTCGCCGGCCCTTGTTGCTGGGTGCTTCTCTCCTCCGCGGTGTTGCGCTGGCGCGTCGTGGTTTGGTGCGCTGTCTTCCTGGGGCTCCTGCTCGTCGCGCCCCGCGCCGTCTTCTCCCTCTTGTCCCCCCCGCCCCGCCGCCCGGGGCCGTGGCCGTTCTCGTCCCTCTCGGGCCCCTGCCTTGGCTCGCCCTGCGGTTTCTGCGCTTCCGGCCGCTTTTTGTGTTCTTGGCGGTGCCCTCCCGCCGCTTGCGTCCCCTGTGTCCTTCTCTGCCGTTTTGCCTGTGCCTCCCCTTCCGGCTCGGCCGCTGCGCCCTCGGGCCTTCCTTTGTGGCTTCGGGCCTGGTGTCGGGCGCCCGGCTTTGGCTTTGTGTCCCCTGCTCGCTCTCCTTGGCGCCGCCCGGCCCTGTCTCCCCCCGCTGGTTTGCCTCTTCCTCCTCGGGGCCCCTCTGTTCTCCGTGCGCCGTTCCCCGGTTTCCCCCGCCCTCTTTCCCCTCGGCGGGGGGCCCCCGGGTCCCCCCTCTGCCCGCTTGTCCCCCCCCCTCCCTCGGCGGGTGCCCGCCCCCTGCGGGGTCCCCCTGCCCCGCTCCGCGTCGTGTCTCTCCCTGCTCGCCGTTTCGTCCCTCCCTCCCTGCCCTGGCGGCCCTGCTGGCCGCTGCCCCGTCGCTTTCGTGGCGGTTCCTGCGCCCTGGTTCCGTGCGCCCCCTCCCTGGGCCCTCCCCTCCGGGGTCCTCTTTCTCTCGCCCCGCCCGCGCCGGTCGGCCCGGCGGCGGCGTGGCCCTGTCTGTGCCCCCCCCTCCCCCGCCCCTCCCCGTGCGCGCGGTGCCCCTCGCGTCCGTTTGGGTTCCGCTCCCCTTTGGCCCTCCTCCCGTCGCTCGTGTCGGTGTGCTCTCTCGCCCCCCTGGCCCCGTCGCCGCGCTCGCTCCTCTGCTGTTTGCGGCCCTCGCCCCCCTGGCCCTGCCGGGGGCCGTTCTTCTCCTGGGGGCCTTTCCTCTTCCTGCTGTGCCCTGGCCCCCCCCCCGCTGGGTGCCCCCGGCGTCCCCTCTTCTCCCCTCCCTCCTGGGCTTCTCTCTCCCCCCGTCGTTGCGGCGCCGCCCCGTCCCGCGGCCCTCTTGGCTTTCCTCCTCCCCCCTGGCGGTTTGGTCTCGGCCGTTGTTGTCGGTGCCCCTTTGGGCTCTCGTGCTCCCCCGTCCGTCTGGTTTCCTCTCCGCCCCGGGCTGGCGCCGCCCCCCCCCCCCCCGTTTTCGCCTTTCCCCCCCGCTTTTTCTCCCCTGCGCTTTTGTGTGCCGGCGTCCTTCTCCGCCTGGCGGCGTTTCCCGGGCGTCCCGGCGCCCTGGGCTTCTTTCCCGGCCGCCTTCTTGCCGGCCCCCGGCCCTTGCCTTCGGCTTGTTCGCCCCCCCCCCCCGGGCCGCCCCCCTGTGGTCCTCTGCCGCCGTGGCCCCCTCGTGCCGCCCCCCGCTCGCCTTCCCTCCTTCTCCCCCCCTCCGCGTGCCGCCGCTCGGCCCCTCTCCGCTTCGGCCGCCCGCGGCCCCGCCCTTTCTCCGCGCTTCCCCCGCCCCCGCCGCCGCGCCCCTCGCTCCGTCCGTCCCCCGGGGGCCCCCCCTTTTTTCGCTCCCTCCCCGCGCCCCGCCCCGTCCCCCCGGCTTCGTTCGCTTCCCCCCCGGCCGGCCGGTCTGTCGCCGCGGCTCCCCGTCTCGCTGCCTGCCTCCCTGCCTCTTTTTGTTCCGTCTTTGCCGCCGCCCCGGCCGGCCCGGGCCCTCCGTTCGGCGCGCCCCTCCCGCGCCCTTTCCCTCTCCGTTTCCCGCGGCGGCGGTTCTCCCGCCGCTGTCTCCCGTCCCGCCCCTCCGTCCCTGGGGCCTGCTGGGCTCCCCCTCCCTTCTTCCCCGCGCTCCGTGCTGTCCTCGCCCCCCGTTCCCCGCTTTCTTTCCCCCTCCTTGTTCCCGGGCGTCGTCCCCGCCGCCTGGCCCTTCGCCCCTGTTGTGCCCCTTCCCCGCCGGGTCGTCGGGCGGCCTCGGGGCCCTCTCGGCCCGTTCGTCTTCCGTCCGTCGTGGGGCCCTTCCTGGCCCCCTGTTCCCGGCCCGGCTTGTTGCCCCTCTCCCCCCTCGCTTCCCGGCTCCGCCCCCCTGGGTTTCCCTCCGGGCGCTCCTGCCCCCTCCTCTTCTTGCTTTTTTTGCTTGGGTCCCCCCTCCTCGCCCCCGGTGGTGCCGTCGCCCTTGCTTCTTTCGCTTTCCGTCCGGCTTTTGCTCCTGTTCCGCCTCGCCGGCTTCTCCCTCCCTTGCCCTCTTTGCGCTTGGCTTCCCCTCTTGTTGCCTGGCTTCGGCCGTGGCTGCGTGCCCGGCCCCCGCGGGTTGTGGTCCCTGGCGTTTCTTCGGCGCCCGGTCTTGTTCCCCGTGGGGTCCCTCCGGGGTCCGTCCTTGGCCCCCTTCTCTTTCCTCTTTTTCTTCGTGCTCTTGCCGCCGGTCTTCCTGGCCCCGTCTGTCTTTTTGCTGCTGCCCCCCGCTTTGCCCCGGGTTGCCGTTCCTGGCGGGCTCCGCCCCCTGCCCCTGCTTTCGGTCCTCCCCCTGGTCGGCGTTGTGGCCCTTGCGTTTTCCTGTGGCTCCGTGCCCGCTCCTGCCCCTGGGCCGTCCCCCCCCGGGCTGCCTCTCGCCTCTTTGCTCCCGTCCTCCCCTCCCCCTCTGCGGCCCGGGCTTTCGGGGTCCTTCTTTCCGCGGCTCTCCGGGTCCGTCGTCCCTGTCCTCGCGCCGCCGGCCCTGCTCGCCGCCTGCTTGGTTGTGTCGGGCGCGGTCTTCGCCGTCGGCCCCGGGCCGTGCTCCTGCCCTGTCCCGCGCCCTGGTGCGCCCTCCCTTGGCGTCCTGTGTGCCGTCCTGGCGCCGTCTCTCCCGCCGGCTCATCGCCTCTTAGCGAGCGTTCAGCGAAGGGCTCCTAAAATGGTGTACGGCTTGAAGGAGAAAAGTTTACCAGGAAAGGCTTAATGATCTTAACATGTCAGCTTGGAAAAAGACGAGACAGAGGAGATATGATAGAAACATTTAAATACGTAAGGGAATTCACAAGGTAGAGGAAGGGAGTATATTTAAAAGGAAACAAGTAGCAAAACAAGAGGACATAGTCTTAGATTAGAGGGGCAAAGGTTTAAAAGTAACATCAGGAAGCATTATTTTTACTGAGAAGGTGGTGGATACATGGAACAGCCTTCCAGTTGAAGTGGTAGAGGCCAAAACAGTGATTGAATTTAAGCAAGCATGGGATAGGCATAAGGCTATCCTAAACAAAAGATAAATCCAGGTAAGGTATCCATGTAATTGGGCAGACTAGATGAGCCGAAAGGTTCTTATCTTGCCGACATTTTTCTATGTTTCTATGTTTCTATGTTTCCTTGTAGGATTTCATTCTGAATACAATTACAAATGTACACTAATTCCCTAAAACCCTTTACAGCATTGGGGGTTGAATAATTTTGAACACAACTGTATACAGGCGCATTCTGTATATAGTCACTGTGTTACATGTTTACAGGTCCATTCTGTATATAACATCAATTCCACTTAGTACCTATTGCTTAGAATTAAAAAATAAATTTTTATTGAACATAGTTTAAAATAAACTTCTTACATTAAAGACATATTGTCCGAATATTAACATGAATTGGTTGTATTTTAAACACGAGCAATATTTCTTTAATGTAAGAAGTTTATTTTAAACTATGTTCAATAAAAAAATATTTTTAAATTCTAAGCAATAGGTACTATTTGTCCTCGTAAGGGGAATTGATATTATTTGATTCTAGTGTTTAATCATTTTCCTAGCTTGCTACCCCTCACCATACGGTGTTTTACCATCGGTTCACTCGCATTCTGTATATAGTCACTATGTTAGATGTTTACAGGTGCATTCTGTATATAGTCACTATGTTACATGTTCACAGGTGCATTCTGTATATAGTCACTTGCGGGGTAATTCAAAGAGAATCAAAAAGTCACCGCACATTCGGTGACTTTTCGTTTTCTTCAATTCGGTTAGTTTTGCCGATCCCATTTCGGTGACCCTGAGGTGTATTCAGCATGCACCACAGGGTCCCAGAATTGCAGGGAAAGGCTGCCGCAAACACGACGAAAACTAACCTCAAACCCGGCGAATGCACGCCGAAAACCCGCAAAAACATCTGGATTAACACACCGAAAACCACGGTTAAACCCGAGCAGGAGTCGATCACACGCAGCGAAGCCGCCGGAAAAAGCCGACACCGCAGACGAGTGAAGTGAATATATTAGGAAAACAGTTTGCTTGAATGTTTGAAAAGTGAAACGCTGTTTGCAAAGAAACTACTGAACGGAAATGTCTGAAATTTACATATAAAATCCAATGAATGATAATAAAAAGGGCTGTTACAGAAAAAATAAGTAGACTTGAAAAAAAAAAAATCGGACTTTCTTTTAAAAACAAATTCCAGAAAAATGCTTAAAATATCCTAAAAAGAAATCGATAAATAAAGAGACTCTTTACTGCAGAATTTTATAATGAACGGTTTATTAGATATTGAATTAAAACCAGAATATTTTTAACATTGAAGCCTATGAGATTCGCCTGAATAAATCTGCCTCATGAAACCACCGAATGGCAGGGCATTTCGGGAACCTTTCACTGCTGGTTTGTGTTCTCTGAATAGCCGAAGCAGTGCATTTTCATGGGGATTTCACTGCCCTCGAACAGGCACCGAACAGGCACCGTATGTGCAGGCAATTCGCCAGGATTTGGCGAATTACCTGCTCTCTGGATAGCCGAATGGCCAAGAAAGGTAACCGAACGCTGATTTTCAGCGTTCGGTTACCTTTCTCAAGCAATTCGGATCTCTTTGAATTACCCTGTATGTTACATATTCACAGGTGCTTTATTCTGTATCGAGGTATGTTAATAGAATTCTGTTAAGTGACTTTAGACTGGGGAAGATTTGATGGCATCTGGGAGGTTATTCCATATTTGCGATGCTCTGTAGGAAAATGAGGATCGAGCCACTTTCTTTTTGTACTGTGATATTGTAAGTAAGGTGCAGGTCCTGAATCGGAGGTTATAGGATGAGGGAACTGCTGGAGGAAGCAGTCTATTCAGGTAGGGTGGCAGCTTCCCAGAAAATCTCTTCAACACCAGGTTGGAAAGGTGAAGAGTGCGTCTAGATTCCAGCGACGGCCAGTTTAGTTCTTTTAAGATGTCACAATGGTGGGTCATGTAGTTAGATTGTAGCACAAAATGACAGAATGAGTTATACAATGTAGTAAGTTTCTGAAGGAGGGTTTGCGGGGCAGCTGTATACACTGCATCTCCGTATTCAATAGCTGGCATAAGCATTTGTTGTACAGGGTGAGCCAGTCAAACCTGCATTTTTGAAATGACTGTAAAAAATAAACGGATGGATATTTCAAAATTTTATTGTTACTATCTTAATGTACATTAAAAAGCATTTAAGAAACAACATTCATTCTTGCTGGAATAAGGTTTCATTGTTCATTCCATGTTGACGAAGCTGAGGAATGAAGAACGAATGCAACATTTCCGAATAGCGTTGTGCATTCACAGTAACTGCTTGCTCCCTGTCATTTTCAAAAAAATACGGGCCTATGATTCCCAATGAGGACATTGCGCACCAAACTGTTACCTTGCTTGAATGGAGGGGTGTTTGATGGAGTTGTTGAGGGTTTTCATCACTCCAATATCGGAAATTTTGTTTATTCGCAAAACCGGAGAGATGGAAATGTGCCTCATCGCTCATCCACAGGTTGTGAACAAGGTCCTCGTTTTCATCAAACATGTCCAACAACGTTTGACAAAAACGCCGTCGAGCTGCAAAATCGTTTTCATTCATAGCCTGAACAACCTGAATTTTGTATGGGTGATGGTGTAAATCAAACCTCAAGATTCTTCGGACGCTCGTGTTTGCCATGCCAAGCGCAGCACTCTGTCGACGCGCCGATCTCCGAGGGCTTCTTTCCACAGCAACTCTCACGCGGTCAATATTCCGCGGGAGTTCGCACTGATCTTGCACTGCCACCCCTTCTGCTTCTCGTTTCACCAATTGCTTCAAAGTTTGTCACCCACAATTTGATTGAATTAACAGACGGCACTGGCTTATTTCCATTAATTTGAAAATTCTTCCGGAAACGACGCTGAGCGGCTGCATAACTACCACTTTGGTAAAACGCTTTCACAGCGAATGAACGTTGTTGTTTAGACCACTGCTCCATGACGACTGAAATGCTTAGTTGTGGGGGACACAATGTAACCTTGCTAACTCGCTCCGCCCACTTTCATGGCTCTCCCGCCCTTTTCAAAAATGCAGGTTTGACTGGCTCACCCTGTACAATCTGCTTTGTTACCGTGGGGCTCAAACAGGATTTGTTTCTGTACAGGGCACCTAGATTGGGGTAAAGTTTAGATGAGAGTTTTTCGATGTGGGGGCCAAAGTAAGTGGTATGTTCTGGCCCAAGGAATGTATCGACGCAGGAACCTATGGGCCGGAAATATTTCTGACTAATAAGAACTCAGAAATGGTGGCAGGGAAAATCCTGAAGATGGAGTAAATAGTGGGATTCACTGATAACGTTATTATCAGACCAAGGGTCTTTAAAGTCAATGCATTTATGATGTAACAGTTACTGTACGTTATCGTAACAAGAGAAAAAAGATGTCATCTGCGCTCATTTATATACTATTCCATGTACAACAAAACACTATCAGGAGGTTTTAGTTTGTTTTAATGGCCATTGAAACGTAAGCTCACTCTCCCCATCAAGGCACCTTTTTGTAGAGTGAGTACCTAACCAATGTTCCAAAATCCGCTCTACTTAGCAGCTGCATGCCCCTCCTGCTGCTTTTCAGCTAAGGAGAGGCAGGAAAATGGTGGGTTTTATTTATACACGCACCAAACACTTCCCATTTGGGGTTCAAAACAAAAACATGGAAAAAGAAACAGCAGCAAAAATGACTAACTGGTGTTACATCATAATATACATACATACAGAAAAAATGGCGTCGCGCCTGTACTCACCAGAGCGGCTGCAACAGCCAGGAGTAACAGCCCAGTTCATGTATAAAAAATAACAAGAGAAAAAAGATGTCTTCTGCGCTCGTTTCTATACAATTCCATGTACAACAAAACACTATCCGAGGTTTTAGTTTGTTTTAATGGCCATTTTCTGCCTCTCCTTAGCTGAAAAGCAGCAGGAGGGGCATGTAGTTGCTCAGTAGAGCAGCTTTTGGTACATTGGTTAGGACTCACTCTACAAAGAGGTGCCTTGATGGGGCGAGTGAAGTTACGTTATCGGTCCTTAAGGGGTTAATAATAATTCTAAGAACTTTACGCAGCGCTGTGACTCTCCCATCACTAATACAAGATCTTGGCCACAAATTAAAGGACGTGAAAAAATGCTGTGACATTGCATGAGGTTATCGACACGATGTCGCGACGAATGCGTGCTGCAATCACAGCAAAAGGATGTGCAACCAAATATTATGGGGGGTGAGTTTATTTTAGGCCGGGCAGGGTGTGTAATGTTTGTATTGATTAATGTATATTGATTAAAAAAAATGTAATGTAACATCAATTGGGAGATGGGGTAAAGTTTGTATTAACAGGTCTTTAGCAATCCTGGATTAAAGTCCTTTCTTTCTGTTTCTGTTTATTACACAATCGTCACACTCATAAAGGAAATGAAAGTGAAAGGCATGAATGCATTCCTTCAAAAAGCCAAGCCCGTGCCAAGCTTCGAGCTCAGTAAACGCATACTATACCCCGTGATATACACACAGTGATCGTGTCCTACAGTCATGGACTGGTTGGAGTTATATGAAAGCCGGCTTCAAAGTTTGTTGAGTGAACTGGAGAGAACACAGGCAGAGGACGCCAGGCAGAACGCGCTCAGCATCCTGCACGACCTCCAGAAGAAGAAGGAGAGTCTGATGGAGGAAAAAGGTGAAGGTCTCTGGCCGTTGATGTCAAGCTCTTCGTTAATCACAGAGGATTTAGTAAATAAATTGACTGAAATCCTCCAATCGGTGAGATTCACCAAGGAGAACCATTGGCTCATGTATGTCCCTTTACATCGAGCCGAACAGGATATAGAGCAAGGAACTATCCTCCTGAATCAAAAGTTTTGGCAAAGAAATGAATCGATGCGTCCAAACCTACTCATTCACAAAGCCTTGATACGTTTCAAAAAAGGGTCACAACCTTGGGGTCTACAGACTCATCCTTTCAAGGATGAAATGACTCAGTTTTTCAAATTTATTGATCACGGTGGAGTTTACGAAAATGGTTGTTTTTCCTGCTGTGGGGAGACCTCGAGGTTCTCTGTGTGTGAAGTATCTTTGACGACTGAACATAAAAGGTATTTATATTGAATGTTTCACTCACTTTCAAGCATTCAATGTCAGCATTCACTAGAGCAGGATGGCGCAAACTGGAAGGTCTGGTCAGGAGTCCAGACAAGGAGTGACATGCTGTGGCCCAGAGTTGCCATCAGAAATCTTGGGGCCACTTACTGACCCACTGGTGGGACAGACTCCTTACCTCAGCTGCCCATACCAGTAAGCTAATCAAAAATAAATCACTTTTACAAGATCGTTGTATTTGGTCCTTGCCAGGGGCAAAGTATTTTACCAGGAAGCATACATTGAGATTTCACTAATTTTCAAGTATGTCCTGGGTAGGCAAGGCCTAGGCTGGCACTTTCCAGGGGGCAGCAAAAAACCTCACCAGTAAAGGGGTTACTCACAGAGCACTGAAATGACGCCAACAGTTTGGTATTCTGTTGTTCCCTGCACTTCAGGGAATAAAATTTCCCCACCCTGCAGTGAATTCACCATTCACCGCAGGGTCCCCAAAGTGCAGGGAGTTGGCCGCTGAATGCTGCCACCGCAAACCCGTGGCCTGCTGTTTTCAAAAAAACTACAGAACGAAAAAGTCTGGAATTTACATATAAGATCCTATGATTTCACTGTCATTTCTCTGCTGTTTGGTGTTCTCTGAATAGATTAACCATTATTTCTCTATGGGGATTTGCACTGTCTTCAAACAGCACCGTATTTGCTGGCAGTTCGCCAAAATTTGTGTGAGCATATCATAGAGCAGTGGTGTACTTAGGGGAGTGGTGGGGGGCAGGTCGCCCCAGGTACCAGTGATTATTGGGGTGTCATTAGGGGTACTAGGAGGTGCCACTGTCACTGTGTGTCAGCTTTGAGCTGTGTTCTCAAACAATGAGCAGCGGAGCAGGGCGTTTGCATTAGGAATAAAATAGAATAGAATAAAAATCCCCTTCTCCTCCCTCCATAGCTCCTCCCCTGCCCAGCAGCAGCTCTAGGAGAGGGGAGGGGGATGTGATTTGTGTGCAGAGAGAGAAGATGACAGTAAACGGCAGTTAAAGAGGGGTCGGTATCAGCATAATATGAAGCCATCTCTGCTTACTGCTGTTTGAAGTGGACCTTTCCTTATCCAGCACTGCAGTGATCAGAAATTTGTCATCGAGCTGCCTGGCTCTTGGTGAGGTCCTGCATAGAGGGGGCCAGACTGCATTCACTGCATCACCAGTGAATAGGCAGCCCAGGGTAAACAGGGACAGGGAAGAGGGAGTCTTAAAAAACTGGAAAAGTAAAGAAAAAATACCATAGGAGCATCTTATACCTGCAAAACACGCACTTATTCTCTGCTCAGCAACCACAATCCACAAAACTAGCCACCCAGCACATACACACAACTCCCATCACACAAAACCAGTCACCCCACACACAACTCCCATCACACAAAACCAGCCACCCCACACACAACTCCCACCACACAAAACCAGCCACCCACACACACAACTCCCACCACTCAAAACCAGCTACCCCCACACACAACTCCAATCACACAAAACCAGCCACCCACACACCACTCCCACCACACAAAACCAGCCACCAATGCAACTCCATCACACAAAACCAACAAACCCTCAACCCTATCCCACACCAGCCACCAACACACAACCCAGCCACCAACACACAACTCCTATCACACAATACAAGCCACCCCAACACACACACAACTCCCATCAAAAAAACAAGCCACATGTGTACTTTTGTTCATAGCATGAGGATTGATATGTTGTGTGTTTGCAAAATACCTTAAAAATAACAATTATTAAAAAAAATCTACACTTGCCTCTTATTGCACAGTACAGAGGACACATGATCCACCATTGGCAGATTGGATAAAAAAGTGCGTGCGATTTTTTTACATTTTAACCCTTTCCATGTGGCGGACGCGCTCAGCGCGTCCTGCCGCATGGCCACTTCGCTGCGGAGGACGCGCTGAGCTTGTCCTCCCTTTGCAGCAGCGATCGGCCGGGATTCTGGTCTATCGCGGCAGCCCCCCAGTGCGGGCTGACATCCTTGATATGCGCGATGACGTCTATTTCAGGCCCCCCCGCCATTGCAGGGAAGGTCCTTTGGACCTCTCCCCCTCCCCATCCATGCGGGCCATCGGCTACAGACAGGTACCGCTTGGAAGGGCACAGCCTTCCCTTCCAAGCGGCAGCTGTTTTTAACCCCTAGGGGGCTGGATCGCGATATGGCGCTAACATGCGCCGTATCGCGATCCCCTCCCGGAGCTGGCCGACATCTTGGATGTCGGGCAAACTTCCGGGATATCCCCCAAACGACTGGCGTCATCGTGCATAGCGCGATGGCGCCAGTTTCGAAATTAACCCCTTGCTGCCACCTATGGTTGAGATAGGGGGTTCCAATGAACCCCCTATCTCCTGATCCGTGACAGCTAGGGGTTAAGAGCGCGGCTTTTCCAATGATACCAAACATGACAATGTATGATGTAAAAAAAAATAAAAAAATTACAAAAATAAAATATAAAAAAATTACATTTTTTTTTTTTCATTAGTGCAGCAATATTGTTCCCATTTCAATTATAATGTGAACAATGATGCTGCACTAACGATTTTTTCTATGGGGGCGTTTGCTAAAAAACACATAATTTTCCCAAAAAATAGTAACGATTCCCCCGTTTCTAATTTTTTTAACAAGCGCACCCCATAGAAAATATAACCGCAAACGCTCGCATGTTAAAATGTGAAAAAAAACATTTTACACGTTGTAAGTTATTGAAAATTCAAATTTTATTGCATTTTTTGTTATAATATACAGACAGGACATAACGTATACATATAATAATCATATATTTTGAATCTGCCGAGTCTCCCAGAAAGAACGATATATTATATGTCTGGGTCGTATAATTTATTTATTTATTTATAAAGGATTTTACCAGGAAGGATACATTGAGATTTCTCTCGTTTTCAAGTATGTCCTGGGTTCAAGAACATTGAAGTGTTACAGTTACAGAAATACAAAGTAATACAATGCAAGATATTAAAAAAAAAAACAACACAAATATACAGATTAACAGAAAAAAAATATGTAGGAAATAGTCATTATGTTACATGTTTACAGGTGCATTCTGTATTGAGGTATGTTAGTAAGGAGCTCTTGAGTGACTCAAGACTGGGGGAAGATTTGATGGTGTCTGGGAGGTTATTCCATAATTGCAGTGCTCTGTAGGAAAATGAGGACCGAGCCACTGTCTTTTTGTATTGTGGTATTGCAAGTAAGGTGCTGGACCTGGATCGGAGGTTATAGGATGAGGGAGCTGCTGGGGGAAGCAGTCTATTCAGGTAGGGTGGCAGCTTCCCAGAAATGCTCTTAAACACCAGGCTGGTAAGGTGAAGGGTGCGTCTGGATTCCAGTGATGGCCAGTTTAGCTCTTTTAACATGTCACAATGGAGGGTCATGTAGTTACATTGTAGCGCAAAGCAGCAGAATGAGTTATACAATGTAGTAAGTTTAAGAAGGTGTGTTTGCGGGGCGGCTGCATACACTACATCTCCGTAATCAATAGCCGGCATAAGCATTTGCTGTACAATCTGCTTTCTTACCGCGCGGCTCAGGCAGGATTTGTTTCTGTACAGGGCACCTAGTTTGGGGTAAAGTTTAGATGAGAGTTTTTCGATGTGTGGGGCCAAAAGATAGATTTGGGTCCAACCACATACCTAGATATTTGAGAGAAGTGACTGTGGTCAGCGTGCCATTTGATTTTGTCCCAACACATAGATGGGGATTTTGCAATTTGTGTAGTTTAGGTGCTGTTCCAAAGAGCATTGTTACAGTTTTGTCAGTATTTAAAAAAGGTTTGTTGTTTTTGATCCACTTTTCTACCTCTGTGAATTGTTCTTGCAGCACGGCCATAAAATGTGACTTCAAATCACATTTAAACATGATGAGCGAAACCGGTAAAAATGAGCTCAACACAGAGGTGTGAAAAGGCTCAGCAGCGAAAGGGTTAAAGTTGGGGGGGCAAATATAGGATCCGCCCCAGGTGTCAAATGTTCTAGGTACACCCCTGGGCCTTGCGACCTCTAAATTTCAACATACCATCTCCCTCCTCTGTTCACTGACTCTCTGAATATTCTGTGCCGGTTTGTCCATGTCCGAGTGGTAGACTTCACCGCGTTTACTAGACATGTGCACAGCACAAAATTTCATTTTGAACTAATGGATTAGTCCTAAAATGCAATTTATTTAGTTGCTAAAGAAATTCGTTTTCAGTTCTTTAGTATGAAAACTAATTTCATTCATCCGAAAACCAGTGGATACAATTACTATTGTAGTGGCTCCTCAGAGGGCTGAGATCGCTGCTTGTTACAGTATCTCTCACTCTCAGCACAATGTGGGCCATATTACATAGTTGGTGCTAACTTAACCAGAGCTGTTATAAACTTCCCAGAGCCATTATAGCCTATGGAGGTTTTCAGTTTACAACAGCTCTGGTTAAGTTAGCACCAACATTGTAATACTGCCCCGTGTCAGGCAAAGCTGTTACAGTAACTGACTGCTGCTCATCACAGCGCTCAGAGTTTCAGTAAAACTAGTAAATAATATTTTTATATATAAGAGGTTAGAACAATATTATTTCCTTCTTTTACTTAAACTGAGCGCTGTTACAGTCAGTTACTGTAACAACTGAGCCTGATACATTGTATTGAGAGATAATGTAACAAGCAGCCGATCTCAGCGCTCACAGCCCCTGGATTTAAAGGGCTAAAAAAAAAGGCTCCTCTCTGTATAATGTATACAACATCCACCTGCATTAATTAATACCCCTCTCTGTATAATATATAGAACATCCTCCTGAATTAATTAATGTCCCTCTCTGTATAGAACATCCTCCTCAATTTATACCTTTCTCTGTATAATGTATATAACATCCTCCTGCATTAATACCCCTCTCTGTATAATGTATAGAACATCCTCCTGCATTAATTAATGCCCCTCTCTGTATAGAACATCCTACTGCATTGGCATGTGGACTGTGCAGAACTTCGGATGTTGCGCTCTTCATTGCTGGTCTCCTTCACTCAATGTAATATCACAAAAAGGACTGAAACTAAAATGTAGTGCATTTTATTTTAGTTTCTTTCGTTTTTTGTACTGAGCAGTTTCGTTTCTCTTGAGTCATACAAAAACTAAATTATCCCAAAATTCGGACTAAATCGTTTTAGTACTAAAACGAATGCACATGTCTAGCGTTTACCTCGATGGTATATTCGTATTTATCTGAACTGCTGTAGGATGCTCCGCACTGCATTATAAGGATAAGGTATAAGGATACCTTGATATGCGATGCTAGGTAATGTCATTCATTACCCCTTGTTTTCCCCTTTTTTCTGTACCCTATTTTCTTTTGACATAATAAAAGCACTATTTTCAAAATAAACAATTAAATCCCTTTGCCCCCACTCCTGCATACCTTATATAACAGGGAGTGGACAAAATGCCTTGTGGACTACTAAGGGGATACAAAGTGTCATGTACCAGAACGCCGGCACGGCAGGAAAACCAAATCTGGCGCTGTTATACTCCTGTACACCTAAATCCACCCCTCATGTCTGTCACGGCCCTGGCAGAGGGGAATAGGGTATGAGCCCGGTGTGCGGTGATAAACAAGCTGAGTCACGTAGATAAAGTAAAAAGGGGGTTTATTGTCAATATACAACAATATGGGCAATGCAGGAATGGAGATGTCTGGGGAGGCAATGCAGGGAGGAACCAGATACAGGGAGACACTGAGGGAAAACACAGCAGGAGACTTACATACAACACGAGACAGGAAACAGAGGGCTCTGGAGGTTTGGAAGCAGAGGGCACAGGATGCTTGGTAGCAGTGGGCACTGGATGCTTGGTAGCAGTGGGCACTGGATGCTTGGTAGCAGTGGGCACTGGATGCTTGGTAGCAGTGGGCACTGGATGCTTGGTAGCAGTGGGCACTGGATGCTTGGTAGCAGTGGGCACTGGATGCTTGTCAGCAGGCGGCACTGGATGCTTGTCAGCAGGCACTGGATGCTTGTCAGCAGGCACTGGATGCTTGTCAGCAGGCACTGGATGCTCGGTAGCAGCGGGCACTGGATGCTCGGTAGCAGTGGGCACTGGATGCTCAGTAGCAGCAGGCACTGGATACTCGGTAGCAGCGGGCACTGGATGCTTGGCAGCAGCGGGCACTGGATGCTTGGCAGCAGCGGGCACTTGATGCTTGGCAGCAGCGGGCACTGGATGTTCGGTAGCAGTAGGCAGTATACGTGGGTCATATAGTCCATGCAATAGGTCGAGGCAGGCGGCTGGCAAACGTGGTCAATATTCAAGGCAAGAAGTCGGTACACGGGTAGTCAATAATATCAGAGGATAGGAACAGGTCTAGAAGGAAGGCTACCAGGGAATGAGTGAGACAATGCAGCACTGGATCATGGGTGCTCCACCCTTATAAAGGGAATGACAGGTCTATTAGTGGTAGCACCTGAAGTTCACACAGCCTGAGGGAAAGTGCAAGGTGGCGTAGCCAGAGAGATGCTGTGTAGATCCATTCAGGAGGGTGCAGTACCACCTTTGGCCTTCTTGCCACGGCGGCGACGGCGTGAACCGTGACAATGTCTCACCTCCGTCTCGGTCTGTAAGAGGTGCAGGTGCACATAATCAGGGCCCAGCACGTCCTTACATAAGAGCAAAACACCCATAGTGATTTTGCATTGCCTGTTCATTCAGTATCCGGACTCCAACAAGCCTCCTGTATTCTGACCACCAGATCCCTGTGAATTACCGAACCCCTCTACTGATCTTCTGTTGCCAAATCCCTGCTTGATTTACTTGATCTTGCCGTGCTAAACCCCTCTACTGTTACTGAACCCCTGCTTGATTTACTTGATCTTGCCGTGCTAAACCCCTCTACTGTTACTGAACCCCTGCTTGATTTACTGGACCTTG
The DNA here is from genome assembly GCA_009667805.1 of Leptobrachium leishanense. Classification (NCBI taxonomy): domain Eukaryota; kingdom Metazoa; phylum Chordata; class Amphibia; order Anura; family Megophryidae; genus Leptobrachium; species Leptobrachium leishanense. Next base: position 15,838 of record RXON01003035.1, read on the forward strand.
CCTATTGCTGGACCCCTCTTTATTTGGATCTCCATGATGCCGAACCCCTTGCTTGTATAACGGACTTTGTCTTCATCCCCCGGTGCTGAAACCCTGCTTTATCCTTTAAAGACTCTCTTCCTTATTTTCTGAACCTCGCCTTTATAACCCTCCATTCCAAATCTATATTTATGCTGTGTAATTATTGTTATATTCAGGTTCCCTGGTTATTTATGTTTCTTCACCTCTATATGCTTCTTTTCTTATGAGCTCTATTTGTTATTCAGTACTGTTCCTCTCCCGTCTATCTACTTCTTAGTCAGCCCCTTTTCTGCCCTGTTGTTTTGTTATTAGTCTTGTTCCCTGGCTGTCACGTTTCCCCATTCCAACCCTGTCCCCCTGCCCTCTGTATTCATGTATGCTTTTCATGTGCAGGCCTCACTCTATGCTGCTAGTCCTGGGTTGCGGCTTAGGGGTTAATTGCTTTGTGTCTGTCTGCTCACCTGTTGCCCTTATGTCCTGATCCCCTCCCTATTTAAAGCAATGGGCCTATATCCCGTTGCTCTATCATTGTTCCAGTTTGCTGAGCTCCCTCCTGGTCTTCTGGTCCTAGTATGTATTTTCTTGTTCAGGTTATTTCGTTTGGTTTCCCCTGTCTGTCTGCTGTCTCCTCAGTTATTCTCGTGTTCCTGGTTTATGTATATTATTCCTGTATATTTAGTTCATAGTGTTTCTCCCTTGCTGTTTTCTGTTGATGTTATTTGTATGCTGATTACCTGGTTCTGACCCTTTTGCCTGGCTGACTTCTGGATCCCTGGCTACTGTATGAGGTACACGTTCTGGTTATTGACGTGACGTCTGGCTTTTCTTCTTGATGTTTCTATTGGATGCTCCCTGTTTGTACATTCTGTATCGTTTCTAATGTGTACCCTGGTATCTGTATGTTTCAAGACTCTGCACAGCTTCTAAGTTTCTTTTTCTCTAGTATAGCCCGATCTATTCTAAAGACCGGCCTGTCAGATTTAAGGCTGCTTTAGCAGTGTTGTGCAGAGGTCTCTCATTAACCCCTTGCTGTTTGCTCCTGTTATTTCTGCCACGAGTGGTACCTCTGCTTATAGGGCCTTTTACCTGATCCAGAGCCTGGCCACACCGCTAGCCTGGTGTTGCCAGTGTTACACTGGCTTTGCCGCTCTGTTTTATCTATTTACTATATCCAGTGTCTACCTGTTTGCTCCTCCCAGTGTCTTTTAGTTATATTCTAAACTGTTTCACTCTCAGCTCCTTTTTTTTAAATTTTTATTTCTATTATAATCTTCGCGTTAAAACGCTCGCGCAACGCGTGAATTTGTGTGCCAAGCGTTAAACATTAACGCGTGGAAATCAACGCTGGAATTACTGTCCTCGCACATTCTTTTCATCCGTCGAGTAATAACGCGTGTTAAACGGATGCGCAGTACCGTTGCGCGCAGAAATCAGTGTGCGGACTGTTTTTTTTCACACGATTCAGCCCATCAGAATTAAGAACCACAATTATGTCACGTTAAATTTTTGCACCTGTCAAAGTCAATCTGAGCATATATGCTGCAGCAATAATAAATGCACACACCACTTCTCCATTTTATTGGTTTGGTATGTGTAACTATACTTTGCTGCATTATTTTTTTTGGGCTGGTGTATTTGGTTTCGGCCAGGTTGCTAGAATTTGCCATTAACACCAGCTTTTAGGAGTTGCTAAAATTATGCGCGCAAAGGCTATGCGTTAAATCTTGCACATAGATTGTGCGCTGTTACGCGGATGGTATTACAAACGCATTTGCACTCACAATGTTAAGTATAGGACATGCGCAGTAAAGTACGCTTGCGCAGGTTCACCTGTGGTAGACGATTACGAGCATTTGTCGTGCTGACTATGTAATATGACGTTCAGCGCAAAGGGTTTTACCCCCTCGTGTTAATGTTTTTTTTTTTTTGTTTTTGCACTGGCGCAAATGTTTGCACAAAGATTGTAATAGGGCCCCTTGTGTCTATAAAAAACAATTTTTTTTTTTTTTGTATACCTGCCTTCACTCCTTTTTTGTCATCGAATAATGCCCTGGCATTCCACCATTGCAGGGGGGCCCAGGCAGTTGTGGCTCTTTAACCCTTTTAAGGACTGAACAGTCCTGTCATTGGTCCTTAAGGTGTTAATTAGGCAACAGAGGCCTGGTTATTTTTCGTCTGGCTATCCATCATGAGTCTGACACTTCCTGGTGTCTCATTGCTGTGTCTGATCAGCTCACATGTAATCACTCAAGTGTGATGTGTCAGTATCTTTCTCTGCCATCCTCCTAATGTAACAATAAACACAAAGGCAAGGCTTAAACAGAACCGAAATAGAATGTGTTCTCACTATTAGGCTAGGGTCAGACTAATGCATT